>JASMMZ010000012.1:861250-967319 GCA_038502455.1 Anisogramma anomala | reverse complement strand
GTACTTACGGAGGCTTGCGGCAATGGAGAGGGAGGGGGCCTGCTGCTGCTGCTGCTGCTGCTGCTGTTGGACGGCGGCGGCGGCGGGGATGGAGCTCTTGCGGGTCTGGTAATTGGAGTAGATGGCCGAGGCGAGGAAGCCGAGAGGGACGAGACACAGGAGGAGGAAAGCCGGGAGGAAGTAGTCAGTCATTTTTTTCTTTTTTTCTGTGTTCTTTTTCAAGGCTCCTTCTTGGTTGCGAACGGGGATGGGGATGTGTTGAGTGCAGTACGGATGCTCTCTGCAGGAAAGCTTCTTACCAGCAGAATTTCAGCGGCACACGTTGACAAAAATGGTTTTCAAATACATCCGTCTTTGTCAGTGTCAAACTCTTCCAGGAACGCTTGATGCTTGCTGGGGGAAGCAGGATCCAGGCTGGTCATCTAGGCAGCGTGTGGGTGTGACTTATACACTTCCTCCGGCCTGGGACGTTTAATTGCCTTGCTCTGAGATGTGAAAGAACCAGCGAGAGCGGTTCAATGACATTGTTCTGCTCATGCAAGGATACACTTCCTCCTGCCTGGGACGTTTAATTGCCTTGCTCTGAGATGTGAAAGAACCAGTGAGAGCGGTTCAATGACATTGTTCTGCTCATGCAAGGATACACTTCTCCTGCCTGGGACGTTTAATTGCCTTGCTGTAAAATGTGAAAGAACCAGTGATAGCGGTTTAACGATATTGTTCTGCTTATGCAAGGATACACTTCTCCTGCCTGGGACGTTCAATTGCCTTGCTGTAGATGTGAAAGAACCAGCAAGAGCGGTTCAACGACATTGTTCTGCTCATGCAAGGCCCATGACCTGGCATTTGTTTCACTATTGGCCTTTCGAGAGCCTCTGTTTGCACCGACTAGAGAATGGTATTGTGCCTCATTTGGGGAGATCTGCAGCATCGGATATCTGCCGTCCTTCTCACCAAGTATTCTTGACAGAGGCAATATGCATGAACATAACAGCTGTGGGCCAGTCTCGAACAGCTTCCAACATTTCTACTGTCATTGATGTAGCAGGTAGAATCACAAGGCAAGCTAGGTTCAGCACTGATGCCATGAGCAACATAGATAAATAGCTTGTGGCAAAAGCACAATCTCGAGTTTCAGAGATGCTCTGTTCAATGTCCTCCATCCGTTTCAAGGTTGACAAAGTCAGGGGGCCTCCAGCCAGTCATCGGCCTGTCCATGCACATGCAGGTGGCTGTTTTGTACTTCTTTGCTTCAAGTTCAACATCGCAAATGACCCTCAGTTCTTGCCTGCTTTGACCAAAGAACTGTGACATTCCGTTGGAGTCAAACCTTCTTTCTGATCGGAACCTCGGGAAGTGAGTCAGTAGAGGAATTCGCCAACGTTGGCTCGAGCGTGCTCGGACGCGATCGTAGAACTCTTATTATATGACCTTAAATAGGTTCAAACGGCCAGCATGGAAGCGTCTCAGCGCCTTCCATCCATGCGATTGGTGTCTACGACCTACCCGAGACACAATAGTGCCCTCTCCCAAGCGCCTAGGCCCTACACTCCGTCCCAAATGCAGATGCGCCCTTGAAAACAGGGCATGTTCCAATAGACGAGACTATGAGCCACTCGTGTCTATGCCAGGAATGAATGTCCGTACCAGGGCAGCTAATATTAATTCCACTCCCGATAGGCCTTCTGCTTCTGCCGCGTGTTCCACCCCAGCTTGCCGCTGATGCTGTTGACCCAGTCCTCGCTCCGGCGCCCTTGCACCTGCACGCTTGCAAAGGGATACCGGCTGGCAGATATCGTCACGTAATCGCCAGGGAGCAGCTCGAGCCGCTCGCGACCGTCGAACGATGCCCACGAACTAGTGCGCGCGTTGTACGGGACGCCGACGCGGAGGACGATGGTGTCGGGCAGGATGATGGGCCGGAATGAGAGCGTGTGCGCGCACACGGCCGTCACCAGCATCACGGGGTTTTCAGGATGGCAAAGGGAGCCGCCAGCTGCGAGATTGTAGGCGGTCGAGCCAGTCGGTGTCGAGACACAGATGCCGTCGGCGAGCACGGAGGTGAAGTGCTCATCGTCACCGAATATTTCGCAAAACGACATGGCTGGACTGTGATCAGTTGTTATGACGGTGGTACTAGGCCCTGGGTCGAGCACTTACTTGGGTTCGGGCCCCGATCTACCACGATTTCGTTCAAGATCTCGTATGTACCCTCTGGTCTGTGTGTATGCTCGTTCTCCTTCTCCTCTCCGACCAGTTCTTCGACCAGATCACGCTTTTCGTGGGAATTGAAGTCGTCCTCGTCGCTGGTGCCGTTGAGTGGACTGGCAGTCTCACCATCAGTAACCAATTTCTGTTTCCTCTTCCTCTTCTGACTTCTCATGATCGTGCCTTCAAAGCGCAAACGCAAGCTGACCGTTACACCCTCCTTGAATGCGCCGGTGAGCGTGTCTTGGTAACCCTCGAAGTCGAACTTTGTTAAAAAGCCTAGGCTGCCCAGCGCGAAGCTCAACACTGGCGGAACGATCCTCTGGAACAGCCAACTGGCGTACAAGACGGTTCCATCTCCACCAAGCGTGATGACAAAATCGAACGTGTGCGGCCTCGTGCGACACATCCTCTCGTCCCACCACCGTAACCGCTTGCTGATGGTGTCTTTGCTGTGTTCCTCCACTATCTCGCCCGAGTCGATGTAGTCTTTCCATGTTTCCTCGATCAAACTAGCAGTGTCGAACTCTTTGCTTTCCTTGACCTCTTTCTCTATGTAGACGGTATACCTGACGCTGCGCTCTTTGTCGAGCAACCACCTGACCAGCTCCCTCGTCTTGGGGACAAGGTCCCGATCATAGAGCTTGGTCAATATAAAGATGTTCCGCACCCGGAACTTCAAGCGCATGCTCCCGAGCCTCCGGCTCAACTCCCGCACGCCCCAAGCCATCTCGCTGAGCTGCTTCTTGGTCAGCAGGCGGCTGTGGAGCTCGTGCTCGTCGACGACGCCCGACAGCTCCACCTCCGACGTTGACTTCGCAATTTGCCTCGCCCAGTGGTGCTCGTCGGTCTGGCCAACCTCGCTGCTCGCCTCGCTGCCGTCCCCGCTGCCGGTGCCGCGCGACAGGATGGCGCACTTGCCCTTGGGCTCGACCAGGCGCTCGGCCAGGCCGTCCTCGGGCAGGGCCGTGGCGCGGAGCGCCCCGTTCGCGACTGCGTCGTTCCTCTCGGTGGGGCCGGCCTTGCCGTCCCGGGGGCTGTCGCTGTGTTCGTGGGCGTCGCGCGCGCGGCGCTGGGACTCGAGGAACTGGTGGACGATGCACTGGGTTTTGTCGGTGTGGCGGTGGGGTCTCTGCGCTTCGGACGGGACGAGGGAGCTTTTGCGGCGGTAGATGTTGGCAGGGTCGAATGTCACCTGGATGCAAAGTCAGAAGCAAGTCATTGCCTCGTCGGCCTGCAAGCAGGGCTTTTGAAGTACCTCGACAGCCTTAGCGTCCTCGTCGCTCGCACTCGAATGCCCGTCCTCGAAGGACACTTGCTTATGTTCACTTTCCATGTTGGAGGGGCCCTGGGGAACTCGAAGCGGACACCAGTGGTGGGGAAGGGAGAAGAATGGACACTGGACGAAAAAGTGTCGAGACGGTTAGCGGACGTCACGTCGGACATCACGTCAGACGTGACCAGTGAAGGGAGGTCACCGGCGCCCGGGCCCTTGCCGAGGTCGTCACGGCTGGGGCATCCCTGGCTATGCATCCCTGGCTGTGCATCCCTGGCTTATGATGACAGCTTACCTAATCCCACAGTACACATCACCATGTCACCATCTCACACCTCCCTCATCTTCCCAATTCTCAAGACCATACCAACGCCGACACCAACAAAGCATGTACTTGTCACAGACTACGCTTGTTTCGTCGAGCCCTTCTCGGTGAGAACTGAATTGCGATGAACAACGCCAAGGCTCGCCCATCTCTCCGTGCCCAAAACAACCTACTGTGAGGACCAAGGTGATGACACCACAACCTTTTTCGATGGTGTGAGCAGGTACAGCGCCTATGGAGATCTAGGGCCGAGAACAAGCCCACGCCATCCGAGTCATTGAAGGGTGTTCGGAGAGGGGGGAGTACGCGTCAGGGTGTTCAGACAAAGTCTCGAAAACCAGGCGTACGAGGACCGAATTCATATTGTGGCTTTCCATGCTTCTGTGGCATCTGCTGACAGATGTGCCGTGATTTGGTCCAGTTGGTGAAAGGATTGTGGAGGCTTGAGAGTCTCCGACTCAAAGCGAATCCCCGGTGGCATCAAGTGCCAGTGGCATCTCATCAGGGTCGATTGATTGCCTTGACAACGGACGCATCATGAGTTTGCCACTGGAGAAAGGCGCAGAACGCCATGCTTCCAGAGCGGGGTCGCAGCGTTCGTGAAGTTTGCACAAGCTGGGACGTATTCATGGGAAGTGAATCGCTACAACTTTCTTTCCGCTGAGCGGGAGGGAGTCAATGTCAACGACTTTGAATATCCTAGTGAGTCACCACGCCGCACCGATCCTCCCAGGCCAGTATGCGGCGTGTGAGTTATCTTTCGCGGCAATACAGACTTAATGGTGGTTGAAGACGGGCACACAGTAGCTAGCCTATTCCGGCTCCCACCAACCGGCCTTCACAACGCAAGGATTCTTTTGGGAAGAGGAGTAGAAGGGGGATGAGGGGTTTGTGCATAGTCATTACCAGGCAACGACCGCACAGATCCATGAATGGTCCTCAACGACGGCTTCAAGCAAGCCACAAGGCTCACGAGCCTGCCAGCTTGGGATGCTCGTCCTTGCAATTGTCAAGGTCCCCACTGACCGACACGCCTTGGACTGACTGACCTGCCCTACCAGGGAGGTAGTCGAAGCAACCACCACTAGGATCAGCCAATTTCAGTGGGTAGTTTCCGGCCTTGCAGAGACCTAGCTCTAAATTTAGACGCATCCACTCGCACAGGTAAACCACGTGGAGCCACGCCTTTCCACGCCAAGTATGTCTAAATATAATCCTCAAGTAGCATCAGCAACTCATTTTTCGAAATTCGAAATTGTACATTGTCTCAACTATTGCAGAATCACATCTGAACCCGTAGGTGCCCATCGGCATGCTCCTTGTCCCACTCCCACGGGCAAGAAACGTGAATCCACCCCCCCCACTGCCGGTGATGGCCTCCGGTGCGATGAATAGGTGCCAAGAGATTCGCCTGTGGAGAGCCGGCTTGATCGGAGTTTCTGGCGACTGTGAAGGTGGCAATACCGGCTTCTGGTTTCCCAGCATGGCGGCAGCCCGCACAAATGCGGCCGATCCCTCGCTTCCGGCCCGGCCAAGCCGCTCTCACAGGCCGAGTGATCCCGTCACTCGGCGGCCTCGGTATGGTGTGGGAAAACACTTGCCAAGTTTCTTTGCTGTTTTGCACCGCCCCGCCCCGCTCACTTGGGACCCCCACCCTACACCTACGCAGTACTCCCTCCACCTGCCGGCACAGCAGACAGACTGCTCTGGCTCCTGCGGCCGCGGATGCCCCCCACCAAGACGACCTTTCCGTTGAGTTTGCGAGCCCCACTACATCAACTTCCAAGGCCCTGCACCATTAGGCTCACGCGATCTAAGAAGAGCCAAGGCCATGCTCGCAGACACTAGCAAGGAGAATCAACAGAGATCCTGTCTGTCGGGATCCGGGAAACGTGGGAAGCAACGGGCAGACCATGGGCACCTGCATGACAAGCTTGGACGCTTGTTGTCGCCGGTATGGTTTGCAGCCCACGTTTTCCGGCCCTAGATGGATGGACGCATCACCGAGTGCTCCGGCCAAGTGGTGCTTTGGGGTTGTCATGAAGATAGATGGTTGCAACACAGCGCACTCGCCACAATCTTAGCTGAGTTTCCCCCAATACCGGCAGCAACGCAGAATCGGGTTCTCGCCGCTGGCACCAGCCGCATGTGGCAGTGGACACTTGTATTCACAGTACATAGATAGATCGTATGACGACATCTGCGGGTACACATCGCCACATTTCCATGGGACGAGGCAAGCACCATTGGCACATGCACACCTGTCCACGCGTGGCACCGCGGTGCCAGCCACGACGCGGCCGGGTCTGGGGGCTCTCCATGCCATCGACGAACCGAAGCAGATGGAATGTGGGCGTCGCCGAAGCGCCCGGATAACGCCTCGCAATGCCACCACAACAAGGTTGCCTGTCCATCCACCGGCGCCATGCCATCGACCACCGATCCAGTAGACTTCTTGGTGGTTTGAGAAGAGGAGGGGCAGTGCCAGCGGGGCGGACTGCTGAGTGTTCATCGGTACCCCTGGAAGTGTTTTCATGCGAGCAGCATGCGAATTCATCGAGTCATGTTGATGCCCCTTGTGTGTGTGGGAAAGGGTGGAGGGCTCCTACGATGTACTCTAGTACGATCCAGCGTGCGAGTTACCTGCGTTTGGTGGTGTCCTGGTGTGGTTCGTCGCCATCCTCGTCCGAGCCGTGGCACCCCCGGAAACGGTGGCCCTCGTGAGAGACCGTTTTGCTTCGGGCTGGCAACCTTGACGCAAACCAAACACGGGCTGACACAAACACGGGGACTGGGACCAGAAGCTGGGGCACGCGCAAAAGGCTGACGTGATTGGCGCACCGATGGGTTTCAATCAGTTTCGGGCCCCGCGATCTCTCTTCAACTGTGGTATGTATGTGTGGGGGAAGGGGCCAGGACCACTGGATTTCCGTTGACGTGCCCGCGACATATTGACAGCGCCGCTTGTTCCAAAGTCTGTTTGGCCAAGGTTTGGAGATGTCATAGCTGTCATGTCAGGTCGCCCTCGCGAGTCGCCAAAGGGGGCCCTGAGAACCTAACAACAACATTACCATCATCAACAATAACATACCCTATCGGAGCCCCGACCCCAGGCCGACCTGACAGCGTTGGAAACGCTCGACGAGCCGCTTGTTTCAGGTCGAGACGCTGATTGGCCGCTGCGTCGGCCCTCGAGGACGACCGGCGCCAGAGTGCCCACTGGCTGGATACGCGCAGTGTACCGTATGTTTTGTAGGTCTCGTCGCGAACAGGTGGCTGATGGTTGTGAGAAGGTGTTTTAATAGTGTGACGGCTATTCTCGGACCAGCCGGCATGCAGAGCCAACAAATTTCTTTGTAGAGTTTGCGTGCAACACACCATTAGTCAGGAAGGCATAGACTAGTATCCCACAAACACCTGGTGTGGTACTGGCAACCGCCCTAGGGTGGCACCGAGTCCATACAGCGACCTTCCTGACTAATCGGCTCGTTCAATCCTGCAGGGGAGATCTATACTCGCCACGTATTGGATTGAATCTAGATGTTGCAACCTATTTTAATAATTAAGTTGTGGGTCTATAACTGTCCCTAGCTTAAGGTTTAAATCACTTGTATTTCAGCAATAGATCTTTAAGCTGTTAGAACATTTGTTGTATTAAAGAATTATTTAACAAACTAGTATTGAGATTTACTAGTTACATATATAAAGGATTTTAGTTGTGTTTAGTATTGCAGCTAGCTCCACTACATTCCGGATTTAATACATACCGGCTTTGGAAGTCGACGTAAATCCATAACCATCCACTTCATCAAGAGATCAGAAGTTAGCATTGATCAAAATTGGCATTAGTAAAAATTGGCATTGGTAAAAATTGGTATAGGTAAAAATTAGCATTGGTAAAAATTGGCATTTGTTGGAATAGCATTCAAGTGCAATGCAGTCAAAGCTAACTATACTACTGTAAGTCAATTGCAGTAGAGTGCCCGATTGGCTAAGCAATTGCCCATACAAAGTAGTATACAGACCAACCAACGGTTTGGCAAACTTAGTAGTAACTATCCACCACTTAACTAGGTAGTACAACTATTACTTCGACTACGATTTAAATCGACAACGTTATAACATTTAAAGACCTATCAGTACTAATTAGTGCTTATTAAGTTAAGTATGGATAAGCTAAGTAGAAAAAGATGTTACTTTCTAGTTATATTTTATATTGTAAGGTAAAGGAAATGCTTTTTCAGAAAGTCTCTACCAATTGAGTCGGTGTTTACAGCAATAAATAAAAAAGACTTCTAAACTACGTCAGTTTTTACGATAGTTTAGAAGTAGCAACAGTACAACTATCAGAAATACTAAGAAATCTTTATTAAATCTTTTTAAAGGATAAATGTTGGTAGGATTTAATATGTTAACGTAAAGGTAACAGTAAAAGAGTAATCATAAAGATTGGTAGTGTATATTGAAGTAGATAGTAAGATTAAGGAGAGAAGAGGCATCTGGAGAGTGCATAGCTTAGGTGGAAGCTTATAAGCTTTCATTCAAGTAGTAGTACTTTATTATATACTTTGTTAATACTTCCTTTAGACAGTGGCACGTTATTATGCATTTTGCAGAAATGCTCCTGGTAAAGTAATATGTTATCATACACTTTATAAAGGTATAACCTATAACGTAGCTGTTTATTAACTATAAAGATATATAATAATATCCATATAGGTAATCTTTTCTTTTTTAACGCAGCCTATATCCATAGTCTAATAGTAATGATTTTATTTATAGTGTAGTTTATATTTATAATTGATTACCAATAATTTCTATTCTTAATTAGGTAATAATATTTTGGTTTGTAATGTAAAATTAGAAAAGTTCTGATTAGTAGTTTTAATCTTGGTAGTGGTTACAGTGTAAAATTATAAAGGTTCGAATTAGTAATTTTAACCGCGGTAGTGGTTATAACAAAGCCTTAATTAGTTTAGATGATTGATAGCAGTATAGCTATTAATAGTAATATTGTTAGAATAGTGCTATATGTAGTGCAGTAGTTCAACTTTACTTACAGTAAAGTTGACTATACTAAACTGCAAGTTGAGTGTATTGCTTTGTGTAGACTTACCGCATTAGGTGTAAGTCGAGTGCAGTATGCTGCATTTAACTCTAGGGTACGAGCCAAGTAATTGGCCATACAAATTACTATGCGAACTGGCTAGCAGTTTGCCAAACCTAGAAAAATGCATCCACCATTTGACCAATACAATACTACTATTACTTCGATTAATCGAATCGATAACGTTACAACAATCTAAAGACCTGCGAACACTAATCAATGTTTATTAGGTTAAGCATAGATTGGCTATATAGAAGAAGCTACTTTCCAGTTACGCTTTGTAAAAAAACTAAGGTAGAGGAAAAATTCTTATAAAGGGTCTTTACTGCTACGTCGGTTTTTACGGCAGTAAGTAGAGAAGATTTTTAGGTTACGTTGGTTTTCACGGTAGCTTAGAGGTAGCGACGGTATCGCTATTAAAAAACACTAAGAAATCTTTATTAACCTTTTTAAAAAACATTGAGATTGACCATTGGAAGTCTTAAAGTTCGTCAAGTTGGCAAACGACTAAGTCAATACTACTGCGGGTGCTACTACTACAAAAATGATTAATTCACACAGCTAAAATAACAACAACAAATAACCATTGCCCTTTACCACTAATAATAACCTTCGACCTTACCCTCCACACCAAACCTTTGCCCCTATTTCACTCTTTTTACTTTCCCTACACCAATTTAATCGTCAAGTTCGCTACTTTGAGCGAAAATACCAAGAATGACCAAGTCGCGCCGAGAAAGCCACACCACGTGACTCCAAACTAAATCGTCAAGTTTCTATACGACTTCATGCCAAAACACTAAGTCCCTCGATCTACGCGCTTGGCATGTTCTATATAAGCCAGAACATTAAGATAGCTACCGTAAGTGTTTACTTTTAAGCTATCACCAACTCTGCTTAAGAAGAAGCAATTAAAAACCTTGGAATAGTCTTTGTTAACCACTATAATAAACAACTCTGGATTACAGACGTTAATAAAACCTTAACTAAAGCTTATCTAATGAACTAAGTTGGCCAATATATCCTCGAATCTAACGTTAGTAAAGAGTTCAGCTACGGTATCCGCATCTTCCAAGACTTTCGCGAATTTTTTGGATTACTGGATTCATAATATATAAAAAATAATCCAATATACGGTCAAAACTAGATTAAAAAAGGAGGTTACTCGTTGTGGCATTTATATCTTGGAAAAGACTTTATTAGAACTAGAAAAAACCTTTTCTAAACTGGCTTAATAAAAAGACTGTCTTTAAAACCCTAATCCTTAAGACTTCCAAGGAAAAGGAAAAGGTGTTAAGGAATCCTAACGCCTATATATATACGTTTTAAAGGACCCCTACTTTACCTTTAATTAAGTTAGGCCCTTTTACGTGCTAATAATAAGAAACCTGTTAACTTGTTCAGCAAATTAATATTCTCACGTAATAGCACAGAGTATGCTCTTAGTGGTAGCAGAGAATGTGAAGCAAAGGTTGCCTATGTTGCTAAAGGTATTGACGTCGGCACTTTACATTAGTTAATTAAGCAAGATTATTAAACCTTTCAAAATCGTGAAATATCACTTTCCCTTTAACATTTTACTTAAAACTGCTAAGCTCCTTAAAAACCATTCCTTCTTAGGTTTGTCTACACGTAAAAGCCCACTATAGGTACTATTATAGGACTTTACTCCTTGGGTTAGGCTACTATTAATTAACCTTAACACTGTGCCTAGTAAGCTTTAAGGCTTAAATTGTTAAGAAATACTATTCAAAATAAGGATGACCATTGCAATCTTTTCCTAAGACCTGTTAAGATAGTTAATATTAATTATAAACTGTTAACGGACTTTGTTAAGATTTGAAACGACGTAAAGAAGTATGTCGAAAAGCTTTATACCCTTTTCGATACCAAGATAATGTTCTTTTTAAATATTTTGAGTAAATAAAGGTATTTTTTCTAGGTTTTCACTTACCATTACCCGGAATTTTCATAAAGCATGTTAGGGACTATTACCTAACCTTCCTTACTAGAGCTGTCACGTTTCGCGAGATCTATGATGTTATAAAAGGTTATTTCGAATACGACGTCCACCTCGTCTAATATTATATAGACTGGGTCATAACGTGGTGGACTATGATAATAACGAAGAAAAAGGAAGAGAAAACACTAATAAATGTTCTTAATTGGATTCTTAATAAATTGATGCTATATTGGAAAGTAATGAAGAAAGTTCATGTTGGCGAAGCCACACTTCGCGAGCAGATACGGGCAGTAGTTACAGGAGTTAATGAGTTTTAATACGCCTTATAACACCTAAATACCACTTAAAAAGGCTTTTTTAACTAACTATGTTTTTTGTTTACCACTGTAATAAAGCTTATATCAAACTCGCTTGGTATATACCCCTAAGCCAGCAAATTTTTTAATGTAAATAAAAAAGACCTTGCGGTAATTAATCACGTCGATTGTAAATATATTTATGGGCACCTATAACGCCTAAGGTTTGGTCTACTAGCCATAAACTGGAGGTAGCAGCCATGTTAACGCTAATGAAATCAAGATTTAGGCGAACCTGTTCACCGTAAACACTATCGTCGTAATAGTGGTAAAAAATATTAAATCTATAGAAAATATAGTTGTTAGTTAATTCAGTACCCCTCTACCGAATATAATAATAGAAAGGCAGTATATTATGCCTAATACCCTACTACTTCCGAATAAGACTACTTGAATTAAATCGCCAACTTTAAGGGTGACAAGTTAATTAACGGCGTTAATACCCCCAAGTAAATTAACTAACAAGAAGATACTGCTTTTTATACGGTCTAGTAATTAGCTAACTACGCTTTCCTATACCATTTAAGTGGTAAAAACCTTTATCTTTACCCTAACTAAACTCACGACCCCTTATACACCTTTAATTTTCGTAATCGTTACGCGGACCATACGTTTCGAGGTATTATATTACATACATGAGTAATAAGGTGCTTAATATGAAACTATTTGTAGTACTTAACGTTGAGGAAGGAAAGTATTATAACTACTAAAATTAATCTTTATAATGTTAATAAGACCAAAGTTGACTTTAAACCAGGCGAATAATTATTATTATTAAGGATAACTATTGGAATAGTATTACATACAGTGCAGTAGGTCAACTTTACTTACAGTAAAGTTGACTATACTGAACTACAAGTTGAGTGTATTGCTTTGTGGAGACTTAACGCATTGGATGTAAGTCGAGTGCAGTACGTTGCACTTCACTCGAGGGCACGAGCCAAGCAATTGACTATAAAAATTACAGTGCAGACTAGCTAGTGGTCTGCCAAATCTAAAACAATGCATCCACTATCTAACTATGCAATACTACTATTATTTCGACCACGATTCGAATCGATAACGTTGTAACGTCTAAAGCCTTACCAATACTAATTAGTGCTTATTGGCTTAAATATAGATTATCTAAGTAGAAAAAGAAGCTATTTTCCAGTTGTTACGCTTTACGTTAACGTTAGGATAAAAGAAAGATTTTTACGAATGGTCTTTACTACTGTGTCTATTTTTACGGCAGTAAGTAAAGAAGACTTTTAAGTTTCATCTGTTTTTACGGAAGCTTAGATGTAGCGATGATATCGCTATTAAAAACACTAAGAAATCTTAATTAACTTTCCTTAAAGACTTTAAGATTGACTGTTTAAAGTCTTAAAGTTCAGCAAGTTGGTAAACAGCTAAGTCAGTATTACTATGGGTATTACTACTACAAAAAAAGACTAAGTCCCTACATTAAATAACTACAACAAATGACCTTCATCTTTTATTACCAATAATAACCTTCGAATTTACCCTTTACACCAAACTTTTACCTTACTTTACTCTTTTTTACTCCCTACATTACTTCAATTATTAAGTCCGCTACTTTAAGAGAAAACACCAAGTTATGCCAAACAAGCCACGTCACACGATCCAACGCTAAGTCGCCAAACTCACACGCGACCCTATGTTGAAACACCAGGTTCCTACGCCTAAATATTAAAAAATCTCTCGCTTTATACGTTCTACACGTCCTTTATAAACCAAACCGTAAAGATAGCTCCAAGTTAGAAATATATAGAGAAAGCTAAAGCCCTTGAATCAGTTTTCACCAAGCATTACAACTATGACATTTGGGGACAGGACGTTAATAAGGACTTAAACGAAAAACACATAACCAACTTCGTCAGCTATTACATTATTAAGCATTATAATACTAATAGCACTGATTACTTCTTTAACAACTTTCGTGATTTCTTTAGTAATGAAACTATTGCTATTTAAACTTTACTTTAAAAAGTAATGAAAAAAGGATTAAATTAAAACTTGAGGGACAAAGAGTTTATATACTATTACAGGGAAATATAAGGCTGGCACAAAAACTTTTCGACCTAGCTCAACTTTAGAAACGCCCTTAAAACTCATACTTAAAGAAAAAGGATATTAAACAACTTTACCGCCCTTATACACGATATAGTGGACCTCTTCTTTTACCTCTAGTTAAGTTAATCCTCTTCACGCGCGAATGATAAGCTTGTCAACCTGTTTAGAAGCTTAGTACCTTTATATAACAGCGTGGAGTACGCTTTTAGCGGTAACAAAGCGCATAAAGTAAAGGCTACCAACTCAGCTAAAGGTATTGACGTCGACGCCTTACACCAATCAATTAATCAAGATTGCCAAGCCTATTAAAGTCGTCAGATATCACTTCCTCCTTATCATTTTACTCAGAGCCGCTAAGTCTTTTAAAAACCTTCCCCCTTTAGATTTGCCTACACACGGAAGCCTACTATAGGTCCTACTACAGGACTTTACCTCTCAGGCTTGACTATTATAAATTACTCTTAATACCGTACTTCGAAAGTTCTAAGGCTTAAACTGCTAAGAAATACCATTTAAAGCTAGGATAATTATCGCGATCTTCCCCTAAGACTTGTTAAAATGGGTAACATTAATTACAAGCTGTTTAAAGATTTCGTCAACATTTAGAACGATATAAAAAAGTTTAAGAAAAAACCTTACAACCTCCTTAAAACTAAAATAATGCCTTTTTTAAACATTTGCAAATAGATAGAGGCTCCCCTTTTAGGTTTTCACTTACTACTTCCCGAAACCCTTACAGGGTACGCTAAGGATTACTACCTAACTTTCCTTATTGGAACTACTACGTTTCGCGAAATCTACTATAAAATAAAGGGTTACATCAAATAGAATATCTATCTTATACAATACTATATAAATTGGGCCATTATACGATAAACTATAATAATGACGAAAAAGAAAAGAGAGGAAATATCAATAAATATCCCTACCCAAATGCTTAACAAGTTAATGTTATGTTAAAAAGCAATAGAGAAATACTATGGTAACGAAGCCACACTTCGCAAACAAGTACGGGTAGCAATTACAGGCGTAAACGAGTTCGAATACGCCCTACAACGCCCAGATATCAGCTGCAAAGGCTTTTTTAGCTAGTTACGTTCCTCATTTGATACCGTGATAACACGTACACCAAACTCGCTTAGTATATACCCCTAAGCCGGCAACCTCCTTAACGTGGATAAAAAAGACTTTGTGGTGTTTAATTACGTTAACCGAAACTACTGGCGCCTATAAAACCTAAGGTTTGGCCCACCGGTATTAAACTAGAAGTAGCAACTAAATTAATATTAATAAGGCTAAGATTTAGGCGGACCTATTAATTATAACATTATCGTCGTAATAGTGGCAAAAAATGTTGGATTTATGATAAGTCTGGTTACTAATGAACTCGGCATCTCCCCGCTAAGCGTAATAATAAAAAGGTAATATATTATACCTAATACCCCATTACTTTTAAACAGGACTACTTAAATCAAATCGCAAACTTTGAGGGCGACGATCTAATGAATAGCGCTAATACCACTAAGAAAATTAAGTAATACGAAAATACTACTCCTAACGCGGCCTAATTGTTACAGGCTAGTGCCTGGCTAGTGTTACTAGGGATCCAACCCTGGTGGTTTTATATGCTCCTGCAATGCTCTAGAGCAAGGATAGAGCCGCTTGAGGACACGTCACATGACTGGAGAGAGGGCTGTACCATCTTAGCTCCATAGCTGCTCCCTAGCAGAGACTTCTTCTCCTTCTTCTTCATCGAGGTTTATAGACAAGAATTCGACCACCTTGAGCAACAGCTCCGGCCCCAATCCCTTTATACTAATAACTAGCTGACCATGTCTTTTTATACCATTTAAGTAGTAAAACCCTTTACATTTGCTTAAACCAAGTTCTTAACCTTTTACATATCTTGAACCTTTGCGATTATTACGCGAGCCACACATTTTAAGATATTATGTCAGATATAGAGGTAACAAGGTATTTAACAAGAGGTTATTCGTAATATGTGGTACTACGGACGAAAAGCACTACAGCCATTAAAATTAATCGTTATAATGTTAATAAGGCTAAAGTTGGTTTTAAGCCAAGCAAATAACTCTTATTATTAGTGATAACGATAGTTTAAGTTATTATAGGAATCATTACGTTTTACATCCTTTAGTCCCCTACCCCTTTCCTACTTTACTAAAAGGATATAAAAACCCTTGGCGTCAACGTCAACGTTAATGCAAACGAATTGGTTAAAAGAAGCTAAAGGTTTTCATTCGCCCTTAAAAAGGGACACCTATAATTTTATCTTTAAGACCTGGAAGTAGTATTGTTAAACCTAACGAAGCCGGAAATACGTTAACTACACCGGTATTTTAATAATCCAGTCATGAATAAGCTATATAAAATCCTAAAATCCGCAAGGTATAACAATATAGAATACTGCATCCTAAAAGCTATTAAAATTTAACTTCATTGCTAAACATATATCTAAACCCCCCTGAAATTTAAATTTATACTAAAAACGACAAAAACTTTGATTACAAGATTTTTGTTAATATATTTTACTTAAATAACAAGTCTTTTTATCACGTTATTAACTTTACAACCTCTTTTTACAAAGCAAAGTTTTTCAAATCCCTTTCGGCAAAGGATATATAGGAAACGCTAAGGATGTTATAAATCAATACGTACTTTAGTCTACCTAATGTTGTTGTCCACTATATTAGTATCAACTTTATAGCGGCGGAGTTTTAAGAAAATGCTAAAATAATAGGTATCCAGTATAAATAGGTACCTGTAAAAACCTACTAAAGTATTAAAAAGGTTAAAAGGGCATACAACCTACTTCGATGAACGTATAATATCCTTACTTTGGAAACTAAAAGCTTTACAAATCAGGAGGCACACCTACAAATATCAATGAAAAGCCCAAACGATAATATAGGCTCTAACAGCTTATTGTTAACGATTTGAGTCTTTAAAGTATATCTACGCCTAACGAGTGAATCTCTGCCCTCAGTAAGTATTTAAAAACGTGTTACGGATTACAACAAAACTTTAAAAGAACTACGAAGAAAATCAGAACGCCGTTAAATTAATAGGGCTTTCAATACCAGAAATGGTTTTATAATAATCGATATATTTTCTTTACCGTTACAAAATAAAGTCTTCGTATAACAGAAACCAGGTAAATGGAAAGGCCTGTACAAAATATTTAATATTTTCAACCTTGAAGTAGCTATTAGAACTATTTATAGCTTTGTATCTTTTCGAATTATTTAGTTTAAGCTCTATATTAGGGCTGCTAATGATAAAGATCTTTAAGTCAAGCGATCAAACTAATACGAACCTCCCTCACTTGTAATCGATAAACCAATAAAATGTTGCTGGCGTAGACAACCCTCGAAAAGAAAGGAAATTAAAAAGGAGGAATATATACCGGACCGTATCTATAATATAACTTAAATAAGAAAAGACAAAAAAGATAAAAAAAACTTAATACTAAAATTCCGAACGAAAAGAATTATGAAAACCTACGGTAAACCCTTTGATGAAAGTAACAAAGTTGAAATTAACGGCTTACTAATTCGAAAGGTTATATAATTCGTATCGAAAACCAATTTTAACCTCTAAGAGCTAAGTGTTGATAGTTTCAAGTCAAGGATTATCCACGAGGTTAAGGGCAAAACTACGTGGAGGCCGTATAAAAATTCACATCTAATCGTTTAAAGATACGGTAATAAAGACAAAAACTAAATACTCACGTACTTGCTAACGTTTTAAAAGATTAGTCAACGTTTAATAATGGCTTTAGTAGCAAACTTTCTAGCCAAAATTAAAGGCAGGTTTACGTTTAATAGCCGTAGTATAACATAAATCTACATTTAGTAAGTAACAGATTTATAAAGGATTGTACTGTTAAAACTGCTATAGAAATTATATGCTATCTACCTTTTAGGCACGGTAATACGATATATCAAGCTATTATACGGATTGACTAAAACAGGTATCTATTGGTTCTTAACTCATTAGTTGCACTTCAAATTAGAGTTAGTGATAAAATCTTCAACGTATGACTCGTACCTATTGGTAATGTAGAATAAAGACTTCAGAATAATAGGCATATAAACTAACGATACTTTTTTCATCAAAACGGCTAGCTTTATGATACTGGAACAACATGTAATTAAAAACTCCTAGTTCTGGAATTCTAAGCTAGTAACAACATTAACAGAAAACAATCAATTTAACTTTAATAAATAGTTAATCTGTATACTTGGTATTATTACCGGCCTTAGTTTTCGCTAAAAGGGTTGGGGCGTTATTTTAGCTACAATTGACAAGACTAATGTGGTTAGGACTTAACGGTACCTGAAATAATGTGTTCTAAGCAGTTATATTACTATCTTATGCCAACCGAAAGCCTCTTAAAACCTATTTATCGCGGCATAAATGTAAAAGCTAACGGATACAAACTTTAACCAGCTAAATAAGAGATTTGAGTGGTAAATGTGAAACCTAAACCAAGAAATTAATATGGTTTCAATCGACCTCTCGAAGGCTAAGTTGATAGTCTTTACGGACAGGTTCTTTACAAACAATACCGACTTATCCTTACAAATCGGCTTCCTAATAACACTTGTCAATAAATACAAACTAAAGGACTAGTTTATCGTTATCGGTAATTTGATTTACTAGACCTCCATTAAATGTAAAAGGATTATACGAAATATACTAGCTTCGAAGGTCTATAGCATAATAACAGACTTTAACGTAGGCATAATATTATGAGAAACTCTTAAACTTATCACTAAACAGCTAAAGATTCCTCCTATCCTAGTGGTAATATGTACCAACTTAAGGAGACTCTTCGAATACCTTTCGAAACTCGGAACCATTAGCGAAAAACTCCTAATTATCGACATGATAACACTCTGTAAAACCTAGAAAAGGAGGGAAATTGAGAAATTCCGGTGGATTCACGGCAAAAACAATCTTACAAATACCATAACAAAGATAACAACGAATAAAGCCCTGGAAAGATTTATAAACAGCAATAAACTAACTATAATAATCGAAGACTACGTTAATAGGCCGCCTGGAATACCTAAATTATATAACGGCGGATAGGGATGTACTAATAAACTGAAAGATTGCTAGGAAAGTAAAGGAATCAATAATGACGATTTGTTTGACTTGCAAAACTAAAGCAAAGGTATATAAAAGTCTGTGGCGAAAGAACTTTTTATATAATTTAATAAACTAAGACCTCGGAACGGTAGAGTAATTAAAGTTAAATGTGGTTAATTTGTATATAATTGGGTGTAATTTAGTATGGAAGTCAACTGGAATTAACAGTGGTCTAGCTAGTTAACGAGGAAGTAATTCAATGGTAATCGGGAAAAAATGGTTAGCCACACTGGCGTACGCGTACAAACCAAAAAGTTGCTAGTGTTGGAATAGTATTATATGAAGTGTAGTAGGTCAATTTTACTTACAGTAAAGTTAACCATACTAAACTGTAAGTTGAGTGTATTGCTTTATGGAGACTTAATGCATTGGGTAAAAGTCGAGTGTAGTATGCTGCACTTTGTTCTAGGGCATAGGCCAAGCAATTGACCATACAAATTACTGTAAAGACTAGCTAGCGGTTTGCCAAACCTAAAACAATACATCTACCACGTAATTAATGCAATACTACAATTACTTCGACCAATCGAATCGACAACATCGCAACGATCTAAAGTCCTAAGAATAAATATGTTAATTATATAGGTAAAAAGTAATTATCAGTATTGAGTTTTTAGGGGTTAATATAAAAAGATATATTATTATCGATCTAAGTAAAAAAAAAATTATTTAACAAAGCGCCTCTTTTTATACTTTGAGTCGAAAACTAAACAATTAGCGTATATATATCTAAACTAATATTTTAATTAATTATTTATGCCGCTCTTATAGGTGAGTTACTTAACGAACATTGTATTTTAATCGGTTTTAAAAATATATAACACGTAAAAACTACTCCCTCAGGCGACGTTTCACGTGCTAACATAAGCGTAAGAAGATTACCGCCGCAACTGCCCACCGTACTGTTATTCAAGTTACCCCTAGCCTTGCGTTCTCCGGGTTAATATCCTTTATCTCACCTTTATTTTCAGTTCGCCCCCTATAGCCGTCGCCGTTAATACTTTTACCACCTTCCCCCTCTTTTTAAAAAGATAAACGAAAGATTTTCAAAATTATTAAACTTATCTTCTTGCTATAGGTAAAATATTTTTGTTGGGTTATCTGTATTTGCAAACGTATGGTGGTATTCCAGTTTGTATTTTAAGGTAAAGACTGAGCTAAAGGTAGGAATCTACCAGAGAATAATAACAATAAGTACTAATGAGAATAATAACCCATGAGAAGAGAAGGAGCACTCATGAGTAGGCATTTTTGTGAGAAGGCACGAGACAGCCAATGCATCAATGCATGCAAAGTACCTCCTTGTGATACAACAAATGCCGGGGGCTAAAAGAATGAAATGATGTTCTTATTATTTAATAGAAATAACTTTCCTAGTAATGTTTCCATTATTCATATTATTCCCCTTAAAAGCCTTAATGAAATTCGGGAAATTTAATTCTTATATCAGTTTCTATTCGTTGTTAAGAGCTGTGAAGCTTTTCTATTTGAGAAGATATTAAACTGTATCCTCTTTGCGACGGCGTCGATCTACTCGTTGGGCCAACATACGTTCTACTTTCCAGTTTTTAACATTTAATCCGTTGTTTTCGTATTTAATTAGCTTAGCCGGTAATGCAAATTTGTTAAATAGGTTATTTGATAGGTTCCAGAAAAGTAATAAATAAATAATGTTAATAATTGGGTAGACTCGTAAGCTTAGTAGAAAATCCAAAGTAAAGGCTAAATTATTGACTTTTCATACAATTGTATATAGCTTTATATATGGTGGCATCAATTTGCCTTTTTTGTAAAGGGGTTTGTAGGCTTTTTCCAGCTTTAACCATACTTTGTTACCTACGTAAAATTTGTATTAACAATAATTTAGATTGTATCAATTTTTTGCCTTAATAATAATAATATTTATTATTGATCATGCGTTCTATCATAAATGTTTTAATATAAAACGAATTTCCACCTACTTATAAGGTAAAATTATTGCAAAAACATTTACTAATATTGTAAGTTTAAATTCGAAGAAATACATGTAAAGACTAGTTTTCAAAGTAAGTGAGTAGTTATTATTAAGGCTTTATCATTAAGCCGGTATAATATCAACTTAATATTACTTAAAATATTCAGCAATGAAGTAACGTAAATCCAGTTCGATTATTTAATTTCTCTTTCTTTCTTCAAACGTTAACTTATAAATAATAAAATATTATTATTATTAAACGTATTCTGAATCCTTTCTACAAAATTTTCTAAAAATATAAACTTTATATTTTTATTTAAAATGATTTTCCGTAGATAAAGCTAGTCGTATAATAAAAATTGTTGAATTAAAATAATTACCTATTTTTTACCATATACGTTGTATGGCTAGGAATGAGAAGTGTCCGCTTAAAGTTTTTATATATAATAGGAATTATGGAGTCGAAATATTCCCTTCTAAGCAACATCCAAGGTACATCTTTAAAAGGTATTATTAGCAATACGACCACAAAATTTACACAAATTACATATATTGGTTTCTTAGTTGCTTGAATAAGTTTAAGGTGGCCGAGTAATTTTTAATTATTTTTACGGAATTCTTCGAAATATATGTAATTTATAATGTATTATTTTACAAAATTTTGTTTTTAGCAAAAAGGCACTTCGTCTAAGTTTGCCATTATTCTCTTGGGTTTTAAATAGTGTTTTTTATAGTATAACTTGGCGAAGAGTGCCTATATGAGTATTATAGAAATCACAAGTTTTTTACAACTACTCGTATCGCAATTGTATTACACGCGATTAATTAATTGAAATAGGTATTCAAACTTAAAAAAAAATTAAAAAAAATATACTTATCGTTTTTATTATCCGCTAAATCTTAAAAAATTACATGTTAAACGGCATCTCTATAATAAAGAGTCTAAAAGCGAAGTCGCATGTTATAATCCATTTACGCTTTGATGTGGTGTATCGTAAGATGGTATTACTGATTCATAGTTAGCAATTTGTTGAAGATTTTATTGAATACCGGTGTATTAATCCTATAGGATTATTGGTCCTCATCATAAGGTAAGCAACTAAAGGTATCTGGTACTAAATTAAAGCGTTCTAAAAAGTTAACCACATCCAAAAAAAAAAAAAAATTAAGGTAAATTAACGTATTAACCAGCCGTAGATTTTCCTTATCCATAAATGTCGTATTAATTAAAGTTTTATTTATAATGCCTCGAATATCTAAATAATTGTTAAAAATTATAGTTGATAAATAGTTATTTAATAATGTCATTCGTGGGCGCTTCAATACTCATATACGATAAGAGAATTTATGTTCTAGATATATATAATTAAGTTTAACCCGACTAATGTAATAATTTAAAAACATTACTAGTTCGATGATAGTAGCTAAAATAGGTTGCCCTTATTACCAAAAATAGCTCTTTTTAAGGTAAAAAAGCATAATACTGAATCCGCGTTCGAAGTTTTCATTAATTTTTAAAAGATTTAACGCGTCGGATCGAGGTAATATAGCTGAAGTTATTTACTCAAATAGGTTTGTATAACTTTAAAGGATTTTTTTGTTCAGGCGTAAAATGAATGACTATAAATTACGTATAATGTAGTTTTTTTCCACGATTACCGATTTCAAGTTATCCTTATTTTTTCCCTTATATTGGCAAATATTTTTTAAGTTTCAAAAGTAGGCCTGATAATTGGGCGTAATAGGGTATCATTAACCGCAAAAACCCTACTATTTTCAAGTATATCTCGAGTACCTTTAAGTTACGAGGAAACAAAATATTTTGAAAACCTCAAGTTTTCTATTTAGTAGTTAAAAAGTCGAGGGCGTTTACGCAAAATCCCAAAAGTTTTACTAATTAGAATACAATAAAAGATTTGTCTATCGACAAAGCAACGCTTTTACAAGCAAGAAGCTTAAACATTGCCTTCAAATAAGCAATGTATTTTTCAAAGGTATTGGAAAAAATAATAATATCGTCGATCAATATACAATGAAAAGATCGAAATTCCTTTAATATTCGATTAGTAAAACGTTAGGCATGGGATGGTAAATTGCGACAACCTATAAAATTAACTTTAATTTGTTTGATTCCATGGTGGCTAACGAAAGTAAATCGGTCGCAGACATTTAAATATACTAAAAGTTGAAAGAAAAACTTAATAAAATCTATAATAATAATCCATTCTTTGCCGCAAATCAACTTAATAATATCTTTTTTACAAAGATAACAAATAAGAGTTTTGAACAACCCATTTATTGAGTAGTCGTAAGTTTATAATCCCTTGATCTTTATCTACTCTTAAAACAGTTTTCTATACTATAAATACCGATAATATAAATGGTGATATATCATTGTAAAATTTTATACGTTTTTACTTATATAAAGTATTGAATCATTGATTGAACGCTTTTCATTTAGTTTAAATGTAGGATGAAGATAACGGTTAAACTGAGCATATTAACACTCGTTTATAAGTAGAACTTTAATTATTTATTTATAGGCATATTGATCAAATCGATATCTTTTAAAACAGAAATATATTGTTTTAAATTCTTTATAATTCAACAAATTAAGCTGAGTTAGTCGTATTAATGTGGGTACCTTATATAGTTCTCACTTTAGTCACATCTTTAGGTTTTTTTATACCAAGTAAGGTATCTCAGTAACGTAGCTTGTCGGGAGGATTAATAAGACTCGCTTTTTCAGTGACTCTAGATTCTTAAAGGTACGCTACGGCATCTAGAAAAAGTGTGCTTAATTAAGGCTTAACAAGTGCCTCGGTGAGAGAAGGCGTGCTCGTAGACACGACAACAACACGAAGAGTTAGATAATCTAACTTAAATTCGGCACCAATTGCTACAATAGTGGTCAATTTGTCTAGGGCTCTAGTAAAAGAAAAAAAAACTTAATGGTTACCAATAGCCATTTTGGTAGGTTGCATAACCATAAAGAATACGTTATTAAAACTAGTAAAACACATATAAAAGCTTACCTAACTCCCATTCAGTTTGTCTAAAATTAGGTATTATTCTTGTATTCTGTAATTATTTATAAACGCGTATATTTCGCGAGATATACTACCTCAGTAGTGGGATTGTAAAGTTATACCACATAAGGTGTAATCGTATCAATTAAGGTATTAAAGGCATATAATTATTAATTTGTAAATGTAAAATATAAACCCTTAAGGAAAGCGACGTATTTAATACCTATGTATATCGTTTATCCAAGTTGAAATATAATCTTAGGAATAAAAGTTACTTTGCGAAAGATAGGTTACGTGGCCACTTTATATATTGAAAAATGAATTTTGTGGCTATTTTTAAAAAAAACCACATTCCTAGAAATTAGCCCATCTGTGCCGCGAGGTTTCATACAGTAGTTTTTTTATAAGACGTCTACATTTTAGCGATCAATAAGCTAAACTTTAACTATTCTCTATAACAATATAAAAGTACCGTTAGATTTATACCTAAAAGTATAAAAGGTCCAACGCGTTTTAATGATAAAACAGAGAAGCAGACACATTACTCTGCTAATTATCTTACGTTTAGCTATAAGTACGTTTATGATAATATAATCAGGAAAGTTTATATTGAACCAAAATTTAGATACGAAGTCTTTACCAATATTTATATCAAAATAAAACGTGTGATTTTTACCTGTAAAACTAACTCGCATAATAATTTATAGGTAGTGATAACCGCCTATAACGAGTGTTACATCCTCGTTAACAGTCTTAGATATAATAATATTAAGGTTCTTCGTGTTATTTACGACATTATTTAAGCTAGTTATGGGTTACATACGGTCCAGCTATCTTATACATCTCTTTATATCATTAGAAGAAAACCAATTTTTCCGGGAACAAACTTTTAAATGCTTAAATAAGGCGTTACGAGAACCATAATTCTTTCTATAACATAAACAAGTACGTTGACTAGAAGGCGTAATATTGGACTTTATCATATAGCTCATCTTGTTACCCAAATAATATGAACTTACTTATAAAGACGCTCATAAATAACCAAAATAGTCCTGATCTAAATAGTTAACATCGCTTACTTTAAACTATACATTATTAAATTTATACTTATAACTATGATATCGATCTCGGTTGGCGCGAAGACGGTTTTCATCGCATTCTCACTTATTAAAACCACATTTTCGCTCATTCTAACTACAGTTTCCGTTGGCATACCCACGAGGGCGGTGGTTATAACGTTTACGATTATATTTTTGCGAGGGCTATTTTTCGTACCTCTTAATATTACTCTCGAGTATACAGAACTAGTACTTATCTTTACCATATTGGTAGTCATATTTACGAGAATACCGCAAATTATACCTTTATTATATATCTTTTAAAAAAGTCTGGTAATTAGAATAACACCGTATTATTATTGTTAGTAATACAGTTTTTAACTCTTTAACTTTGGCTAAGTACTAATTTATAGTTTGTTTACAATGTAAAGGCGACAGAAAATATTAAATTTCTATGTTTGATACGGACTAAATATCGATTATAACGTTATACTAATTATTATTAAGGCGATTCAATATACCTATGACCCTTACGTAGCGTATTTGTTTCTAAATGTACTTAGGTAAGCAATACTTATTATCCAATAGGTCGTATACCAAAAATTTAACTTCTTTAAACTTTATAATAACTCGGCTAAGGTTTGAAGCAAAACGGTCGACGAAAATATCCATAATATATGCTAAACTACGGCGAAATATTTTACGGTGCTCGTAAAGAGTAACCTAGATATTCCACTAGTATATAACAAACCCTTAGAATAAAGTAAAAAATATTTTTACTATTTAACTCTTTAATACTAAAGAGGTATCTACAAAGGTATTTAAACGCTACCAAAAGTTACATACGTCAGTAAAAACTATGTTTTGATGCATTATAATAATACCTATATTTTAAGGATCAGGATATACATGATTATATACCCTAATCTTTTTATGCTTTATGCAGCGAGTGAAGCTAGCTGAATATTAGGTAGCTATTGTATTCGGAGTTCGGAAAGGATCACGATGAGTTCGAGAACGAAAGCGGCGAAAGTAAAAACGGTGGGGTCGAAAGGGCTTATACTTGCGGCGATCGCAAAAGAGCTCGCGGTAGTGGCGAAAAAACTCATACTCGCGGCGGTTGCGAAAAAGCTTGCGTTCTTTCCCTTTATAGCGAAGGTAATAGCGGCTGCCCTCAAAAATATCCAACGAAATTATGGAAATAGGTAAAGCTTAGCAATAATAGCGATGAGAAGAGAACTCACGGTTACGAAAATAACGACTTTCAAAAACCAAGCTGTTGAGGCATCGCATAATAGCATCATATTTTACGCGTCTTAAAACATCATGTACCTCAAACTCACGGCGTAGACTTGTTACGAGCTCCGCAGTATCGGAGTTACCGGCTAAACCAACGGCTAAATATGTTTTTCCTGATTTCATAATAACGGAAGGTGTAAAACTTGTAATAGCGAGCAAGTGGCGAATTGGTATAGGTGAAAAATGCATTATAGGAATATAAAAACGTAAAGTTGTAAGCGAAGATAAGATAAGTAACGGTATTTGTAAAAATGAAAGTGGTGCTTTTATTAGTGTATTTGATAAAAGTAAATAGAAAGTGATAGTTAACTTTAGTGTAGCAAGTACAAGCTTTTTCTAATATTCTTTTGTACGAGTTTGCTAGCGCGTACGGCGAGGGGTTTAGGGCTTATTTAGTATAATGCCTATCGTTTACAACTCTCGATAACTCATATGTTGAAATTGAAGATTCTTAAAGCAAAAGATAGTAATACAAAGTAGTGGTAGTATTAAAAGTAAAGAAAGAGGGTTAAAGATTGAAATAAAGGAAGGTAGGAAGTTTTGGTAACAAGGCTGTATAATTATAACTCCACACTGATAATTCAACTAAATTGCTTTGTAACAATTATAATCAGTTCAATTCCAAGTAAGATCTTAGTTTATATCTACCATTTGTTATACTATTTATACGTATGAACGTATAATGGTATTCCGGTTTGTATTTCAAGGTAAAGACTAAGCTAAAGGTAGGAATTTACTAAAGCGTGATAACAAGAAGTACTCATAGAAAGAATGACTCATAAGAAAAAAAGGCGCACTCATGAGTAGGCAGTCTCATAAGAAGGCACGAGATAGCCAATGCATTAATGCATGCAAAGTACCTCCTCGTAACAGAATACCTTTTTATTGGTAGCGATTATCCCCCTTTACCATTTAAAACGTAACTTAACGGAGTTATAAAGTAATTCATATTACCAATTTCCTTTTTAATTTATATTATTCTAATATTTTCATAAATGAGGTCGAAGTGGCCGACCTGGCTCGCTGCTTTGAGTTACGGCTCGTTAGGGTTTTTTGCGAGGCTTTTTTAACGTATAAAGCGCTCAAACGGCGTACCCGAGTTCGTGTTTCCGGGCTGCTAATGAACACGCCTTGCGTACCATTTGTCGCGTTCGCGGCCGCAGGTTGATCTATTGGCGATTACCACTAAAATGGGGATTGATCTACCCACTATTATCGCTACAAACGAACAAATAATGGATACACCCCCGTTCCAATAGTTCTAGAGCCGTAGGTCGAGGCCATATTGTGCGCTTACCATATCCATAGTAAGTTTTCTCCAAACGTGTAATCTCAACCGCGAATAATAATTACCCACTATCCTAATACACTATTTGGATTGCCTCTAAAAAAAAACTGTTATAGACTCAAGCTACTAGCTATTGAGTCTATAGATTACGTAAATGTGTATGTAATGGGATATACAGTACCAGGTCCAGGCGCGGCTTGAACGCGGTCCGCAAACATTACGTACGAAGGTAAATAACGAGCTAGGCACGGACCATGCCTAGAAGTCCTGTACGAAAGACCACTGTAATATTTTTAGCATTTTCGCCTATATCCTACTAGTAAACTCCACTTGGAACCTATTTAGCTTATTATCCCAAATTAAACTACAATATATTATTAAGGTTTTTCATTATCTTTTCAAAGAGATATTACTAATAATAGGTGAATCGATAATAAACATTAATTATTTTATGTTATAATTTAGCATTACCGAGAACGATGGGCTGTCAGCGAATACTTAGTCCTCCACTTTTGTAAATATACCTCCAATTCCTTTGGGGCTGACTTAAACCGATATGTGTCGCTTATAAGATATTATAAATTATATGGCGTTCGTGGTAGAGCGATTACAATAGTCTGGTCAATCGATTTTCGTTTTCGATTTTACGTCTGGCTTTATTTAGGTAGTTGTTAAGATTTAGCAACTCGCAGCCGATATGTTAGTTACTCAGGCTGGTTTTCTAACGTTCAGGGGTAGCCGGAAACGATACTACTAATTATAATTCAATAGATTTACCCTTACGTAGACAGCGATGCGTAAAATAATCCAATTTACATTAAAAGAGGATAAAATATAAATCGTAGAAGGTTGATATACGTTTATATATATATTCAGTCATTATACATTGTCTATATAGTAGGTTATTACGGTATATTACGAAGCCACTGGATACGAAGGAATATACAATATAGATAAGTTTTTCAACTATATTAAAGCTGTTTTTTGTGATCTTTATCGCTTGGATAAAATCTTAATTAAGTCAAAAGAATTATTCATGAGCTATAAAAACCTGTAATTATCGTTCGCTATCAAATTCGAGATATAATTCATTGAAACTAGCGATTTAGATTAGCCTTTAGCCGTTTAATGTAATTACCTACTTTTTTGTATATCTTTACATATTTGAGACAAGTCCATTATGGCAGGCATTAACCGTATCAATTATATTACGCCTTTCGAAAATACCGCGAGCTCGTAAATGAGCTGAAGTTTTCAAATTTAAAGTAACGGTTTGGTCGATAATTATTAGGTCCTGTATAAGTATAATGATTAGATGGAAATATAGTTATAATTGAGGTTTATAAATTTTGGGTATCCTCGTTAAAAAGAGGTAGTAATCGCGGTTAATTATCTTGATAAGCCTGTTTAATATATGTCCAAGACTAAAAACATTGGGTAACGTAAATAACGGTGAAGGAACGCTGGAATAAACAGATTACGAAACGTTGCTTACGTTATAACTTGTTGAATTACTACTTACGTGGTTACAGACTTTGCCCGGCCCTTTTTATGACGTAGGTATATACAGTCTAAGTTGAAAAAATAGATAAAAGTTTCTTATTATCGGCGATGGGGGAAGTTTAAATCCTGAATACAGTTTCATTCGGGAATTATATGGCCTTAACAACGCAGTTATAGGATCGAATGAAAAGGAGTTTAGTTTAATTTAAATACAAAGAACCCATAATCCACTTCTTATCCTTCGACTTTTCAATAATACCTACTTTTTAGAGATTTAAGTCGATTTTGACTATGATTGAAATTATATTATAAACGACGTTTCAATATAACTATGAAAGATGAAGTAAATTCGATTATTATATCCTTGAAATTTGAACATAGTATTAGAGTTATAGCGGAATACGTATATCACCTCAAAAGCCAAATTTTACGTAAATATTAATAAATGGTTGAACCCGATATTATTATATATCATTTCCAGAATAACGCGGGATATAATTTTTGGTATATTATAGATACGATATTAATTGGCGATTTGGAAAATGAACGGCAATTTTTCAATAGTTAATAATTAAAAAGAATTAGTTATCTATATAATAATAACACACCCTAAGTTGGGGAATAGTCGTAGTATTATAAAATTGGGTTTTATTAGTTTAATAACCTTATTTTAATAGATGGTATAACATATAAGAGATTAATCGTGTTTCACTTTTATTATCAGTTTTCGTAAAATAACGCGAATGTTGGCAGGTCTTTAGATTATTGCAAAGTTATCGATTCGATTGATCGAAGTAACAGTAGTATTGCATTAGTAAAGTGGTGGATGTATTGTTCTAGGTTTGATAGACCGCTAGCTGGTCTGCATAGTAATTTATATGGCCAACTACTTGGCGCGTACCTTAGAGTGAAGTGCAGCAAACTACAATCAACTTACATCCAATACGGTAAGTTCACATAAAGTAATACATTTAATTTGCAGTTTAGTAAAGTTGACCTACTGCACTGCATGTAGTACTATTCCAACACTAGCGGCTTTTTAGTTTATACGTATACGTCAATATAGTTGACTAATCTTTCCCGGTTACCACTGAATTGCTTCCTTATAAACTAGCTAGACCCCTGTTCATTTCAGTTGACTTTTATACTGAACTACACCTAATTAAATATAAATTGACCCCATTTGACCTTAATTGTTACATCGCTTCGATGTCCGAATTTATTAACTCTTACAAAAAGGTTTTCTGCTACAGGCCATTGTAGGCCTTTATTTTAGCTGTGCCAATTAAATAGGTCCGCATCGTTAATTCTCTAGCAGTCTTCCAGTTTTACATCACGTGATTTAGGCTTTCCACGTGGTTTATTAACGTAGCCTTCAATTCGTATAGTTAGCCTGTTGCTATTTACAAAGCTTTTTAAGGCCTTATTTGGTACTACCTTCGTTATGGTATTTGCGGAATTGTTTTTGCCGTTGATTGATTTAAACTTTTCAATCTCTTTCCTTTTGTAGGCCTCGAATAGTGTTATTAGGTTGATTATTAAGCGATTTTCACTGGTGACCCAAATATTTAAAATGTACAAAAAGGCTTTTTAAGTCGATATAGATTACTACTGGAATAGGGGGAATCTTCAGTTGCTTGATAATATAGTTAAAGGTTTTCCATAGTACTATGTTTACGTTAAAACCCGTTATTATGCCGTAAACCTCCAAGGCTAATACGCTTCGTGTAATCCTTTTACACTTGATGGAGGTTTAGTGGATTAAGCTGCCGATAATGCTAAACTAGTTTTCCCATCTATTTTCATTGACAAAGGTTATTAGAAAGCCGATTTTTAAAGATAAATCGGTTTTATTTGTAAAGAATCCGTCCCTAAAGATTATCAATTTGGTTTTCGACAGGTCGATTGAAACCATATTGATCCCTTAGTCTTGGTTTCGTATTTTCTACTAAAACTCCTGATTCAGCCGGTCAAAATCTTTATCTACTAGGTTTTATGTTTGTATCGCGATAAAAAGGTCATAATAGGTTTTCGGTTAATATAGGGTAATAATATAGCTGCTTCAAGCACTCTATTTAAAGTACCATTAAGCTTTAGTTACATTAGTTTTGTTGATTATAGCTAAAATAACGTATTAGTTCTTTTAACAAAAGTTTTGACTGGTATTAAAACTAAGTATACGGATTAACGATTTATTCAAATTAATTTGGCTGCTTTTCGACAATATCGTTACTAGCTTGTAATTTTAGAAACTAAAGTCTTTAATTACCTATTGTTCCGATATTATAAAGTTAGTCATTTCAACGAAAAGGGTATCGTTAGTTTATATACTTACCACGCCGAAGTCTTTTCCCTTTGTTACTAACAGGTACGGGTCGTACGTTAAAAAATTCATCGTTAATGGTAATTTAAAATGCGATTAATAGGTTAAGAATTAATGGACGCCTGTTTTAGTTAATTTATATGATGTATTAATATATCGTAGTACCGTAACTAAAAGATATATAACACGTAGTTTTTATAACAGTTTGAATGGTATGATCCGTTGTAAATCCGTTATTAACTATGTATAGGTTTACGTTATATTACAGCTATGAATCGTAAACTTAACTTTCAATTTAACTAATAAACTTATTATTATAGCGGCTATTAAGCGTTAGCTAATCTTTTAAATCATTAGCGATTACGTAAAGATCCAGTTTTTATTTTTATTTTCGTATCTTTAAGCAATTAGGAATAATGTTTCATATGGACGCCCCATAATTTTACCTTCAACCTTGTAAATAATTCTCGATTTAAAGATTCGTGAAATTTGGGTTTTGGAGGTTGAAATCGTTTTTCGGCACGAATTATATAACCTCTCGAATTAATAAGCCGTTAATTTTGACCTTGTCGGTTTTTAAAAAGGTTTACTGAAGGTTTTAATAATTCCTTATACTCGAAGCTCTAACGCTAAGTTTTCGTTATCCTTTACTTCCCTACTTACCCAAGTAGTATTATAAATGCGGCCCATTGTATATTACTTCTATTTAACATTCCCATTTTTAGGGGTTGTCTGCGCCGACATCGTTTTATTGGCTTATAGATAATAAGTGAGAAAGGTTCGTATTAGTTCGATTGCTTAGCTTAAGGGTCTTTATCGTTAATAATACTGATAAAGTGCTTAACCTAAGTAATTCAAAAAGATATAAGACTGTTACTTGTTTTAAAATTTAATTCAGAGTTTGTAATACTTAATGTATTTTACAAATCCATTCATTTACCCGGCTCCCTCTATACGAGGACTTTACTTTATAACGGTAAGAAAAGTACATCGATTATTATAGGACCGTTCCTGGTATTAAGTGCTTGATTAATCTGGCGGTGTGCCAATTCTTTTTGCAGCTTCTTTAAAGCTTTGATGTAGGCTGCAACACGTTTTTAAGTACTTGCCGAAGGCAGAGATTTACTCGTTAGATGTAGGTATGCTCCAAAGACCAGTAACGTTAGCACTAAGCCGTTAGGGCTCACAGTATAGTTCAGGCCTTTTATTGCCATTTGTAAGCGTGCTTCCAGATCTGTAAAGCTTTTAATTTCTAACTTTAGTATATTATACGTTTGTAGAAGTAGGGAGTATGCCCTTTTAACTTTCATAATACTTTAGTAGGCTTTTACAAGTACTTCTTTACATTAGATACCCATTATCTTTGTATTTTTTTTAAAACTTCATCATCGTGAAGTTAATATATGTCTTGTAAACGATTACGTTAGGTAGGCTTAGGTACGTGATAATCTATAATATCTTTAGCGTTTATCATATATCCTTTGTCAAAAGGAACTTTAAAAACTTGACCTTGTAAAAAGAGATTGCAGAATCAACGACATGAAAAAAAAGCTTATTATCTAAGTAAAATATATCGACAAAGATTTCGTAGTTAAAATCCTTATCGTCCTTAATATAAACTTGAATCTTTGGCGGGCTTAAGTATACGTTTAGCAGTAGTAACAAAGCTTTTTGATGGTTTTTAGGATAACGTATTCCATATTTTTATGGCTTATAGACTTTAGAACTTTTTATAGCTTATTAACGTTTAGGTAATTGAAACTCTGGTATATTTAACGTATTCCTATCTCCGTTAGGTTTAACACCACTGCTTCCGAGCCTTAAATATGAAATTATAAGTGCCTTCACTTAAAGGTGAGTAAAAACTTCTATCTGTTTTTAATAAGATCGTTTACGTTGATGTACACTTTAGGGCCAAGGGTTTTTATATCCTTTAATGAAAGTAAAAAAAGAGTAGGCGACTTAAGGATGTAAAACGTAATACCTCCTGTAATAGTTTAAATTAATGTTATCTCTAATAACAATAATTATTCACCTGGTTCAAAGATAACTTTAACCTTGTTAATATTGTACCGATTTATTTTAGTAATTGTAATGTTTTACCTTCGTAGTACCACGTATTGAGAATAGCCTCCTATCAAGTACCTTAATGCCCCTATATCTGGCATAATACCTTAAAACGTATGGTTCGCATAAAGATCGCGAAAATTAAAGGTATATAAGGGGTCGGAGGTTTAATTAAGGTAAAGGTAAGGTTTCTCACTATTCAAATAGTATAAAAAGGCATAGTCGACTAGTTATTAAGTCGTATTATGAGTAGTATCTTCGTATTACTTAATTTGTTTAGGGGTATTAACGCCGTTAATTAGCTCGTCGCCCTTAAAATTTTCGATTTAGTCCAATTAATACTATTTAAAAGCAATGGGGTATTGGGCGTAATATACTGACTTTTTGTTGTTACGTTTGGCGGGAGGGTATCGAATTAACCAATAGCTAGACTTACTATAAATCCAACTTTTTTTGCTATTATTATAACGATAATGTTTACGGTTAATAAATTCGCTTGAATTTTAGCTTTGTTGGCGTTAACTTAGTTGTTACCTTTAGTTTATGGCTGGTAGGCTAAACCTTAGGCGTTGTAGACGCCTGTAGATATACTTACAGTCGACGTAATTAACTACCACAAGGTTTTTTCCTTTTACGTTAGGGAAGTTATCAGCTTAGGGGTATATATTAAGTAAGTTCGGTGTATATTTTACTACAATAGTAAGCGAAGAGCGTAACTGGTTAAAGAAGACTTTACAAGTGGTATTTAGGCGTTGTAGGGCGTATTCGAGTTCGTTAACACCCGTAATTACTACCCATACCTATTTGCAAAGTGTAGTTTTGCTAATATAAGCTTTTACCATTGCTTTTTGACACAGTATCAACTTGTTAAACATCTGTTTAAGGATATTTATTGGTGTTTCCTCCTCTTTCTTCTTCGTCATTATTGTAATTTACCGTGTAATAATCTAGTTTATATAATATTACGGAAATGGACGATATATTTAAAATAGCTTTTTATATTATCATAGATTTAGTGCAAACCAATAGCTTTAGTAAGAAAGGTTAGGTAATGATCCTTGGCGTACCTTGTAAGGATTTCGGAAAACAGTAATTAAAAACCTACAGAGCGAATCTCTATTCACTTGCAAATATTTAAAAAGAGTATAATTTTAGTATCGAAGAGGTTATAGGGCTTGGTGGTTTTAAGTAAAATGCTAAGGGTAAAGTGGTACCTAATGACTTTAGGAGGCTTAACGATCTTTTTTGATTAATTAGTTTATAACGCCGACATTAATACCTTTAGTTGTGTTAACAGCCTTTGTTTTACGTGCTTTACCTCCGTCAAGGGCGTACTTCGCGTTGTTATATGGTGTTATTGTAGTATTGCATTGGTTAAGAAGTAGATGTATTATTCTAGGTTGAGTAGACTGCTAGCCGGTTTGTACAGTAATTTATATGGCCAACTACTTGACCTGTGCCCTAGAGTGAATTGCAGCCTACTGCACTCGACTAAAATCCAATGCGGTAAGTCCACACAAAGAAATAAACTCAAGTTGCAGTTTATTATGGTCAAATTTACTGTAAGTAAAATTGACCTACTGCACTGCACGTAGTACTATTCTAACAGCGGATTTTATAATTGACAGCGCCAATTATCATAAAAGCGAAGGAAAATTAGTTACGTTTCACACCCAAATTCACGAATTTCTGTAATCTATTTAATAAAAAGAAGACAATAAATTTATTCCCGTACCGGATAAAACTCGATTATTATATTTATATTGAGCCAAAGGAAGATAAATTTTTGCTTCATGAATTGTATCAACCGGTATACTCGATATTTATGAATTAACGTTTCGAACTTCGGCGTTAAGTTATCAAGTCAATAAATAGAGCTTAGGTTGGCGTAATTTTAATATCGGTTATAACGCCGGTATTATTAATTTTTAAGCTAGAGAATGAATAGATGATTTATGTCGATTATAGTGTTTCAAATGACATTACCGAATAAAACCGTTTTCACTTACCCTGAATTAAAAGAAACCACGCGTATTATCAAAATGGATATAACTTACGAAAATAAATATTCGATTAACCTCTTACCGTATTCGGATTACACCCGGATAAGAGAAATGAATAGCTTTTCGTATTCGTTTCCTTTTACTAGAATGGTTAATTACACTTTTTGAGCTAACGAAAACGCGAACTACGTTTCAAAGGTATATTAATTATGCAATAGTGGATATCTTAAATAATATTATTATGGATTACCAAAACGATCATGTAATCTTTGTTTTCAATACTAAATAAAACTATATAACAAATGTTAGCGTGGTTTTAGGATGCTTTCGCGATACCCAGCGAAATTTAAACTTGAAAAAGTGTAATTTCGTAGTTAAACAGATAAAATACCTTAGTTTTATCGTAACAGTCGGCATAGATATTCGAGCCAACTCCGAAAAAATCCGGGTTATTCGCGAATAAAAGTCCTTACGTATTATTTAAGTGGTCTTAATTTTTTTAAGGTTTACTAAATTTTATCTATATTTTATTAGTAATTTCTTCAATTGAACTAATTACCTCGTTAGACGTATAAAATAGGAAATTTGGTAGGCTTAAACTAATCTAGAAAAATATTTATTAGAAATGTTCTAAAATATATTTGTTATTACTCCAATTTTAGAATATTAGTATTTCAATTACCTAATAATAATATAAATCGATTGCTCTGTCTTAGTTTTGAAAGTGTACTTATTTTAAAGCGATAAAAATAGTATTTGAAAGTTAATAATATATTATTTCGTATAATCAGTAGACACGAAACATAATTACATTATTTATGTCAGAGAGCTTTTCGTTATAGTATCTTATTTAAAAGTATAATTATCGGAATTACGTAGTATCTGTACCCCGTTTATTATTTTAATTTATTAGCAAGGATTAAGGTATTTTTTTTAGTTACGTTTCATTTCTAAACATCAAGTGTAATAAGCCGAAGTTTTTTCGCTTTTTTAATACTATTTATGTTACCGGCCTACGATTTAACGCGTTTGCCTAAATATATTAACCCTATTGGTAGGCTTTTATCTTTACAACGTAATTGATTCGAATCACTGTGGTCGAAGTAACTGGTGTTACGTTGATATTGTTGGTTAAGATATATAAGTTTTAAGTTTGGAAGACCGCTAGCTGGTTTGCACACTAATTTATATGGTCAAACGCTTTGGCCTGTGCCCCAATTTAAGGTAGGTACCTACTTCACTGCACTTGCAATACAGTGTATTCAAATCCTACAAACTACAGTTAATTTACAATACGTACAATTAATCTTACTGCAAGTAAAGTTGACTTGACTATAATGCACTTGACTGCTATTCCAACACTGGCGGCTTTTTGTTTTTGTGTCTGCACGCCAATGTGGCTTGCCATCAATTGGTGGCAACCTTTGAAATCCCTTCTAAATCCGTAAACCAACAATAAGCCAGACCCCTGTCAATTCTGATGAATCTGTACTGAAATTAACCTTAATTACTGCTCTTCATAGCCCATTTACTCCACTCTTCCGAGGCTTCCGTTCCTTAAATCCCGTATACAGATTTTTCGCTATAAACTTGCGTAAATCTGGTATACTACCACTTACTTACCTTTTTTCAGTAGTTTAAACTACTATTATTATCACTTTTGCTATCGCTAATATTGATATCACCACTATTACCCTGGTAGTCTTCTAATTTACTAGGGTAACCCTGTTCCTTCACGTCTCATGCCAGGCGGTTTATATGTTCTTTAATTCGTATAGTCAGAATATCACTATCCATAAACCTTTTCAAGGCACCGTTAGGGGTAGCTTTAATTATGATATCGGTAAATTTATATTTACCGTTAATCCACCAGAACTCATTAATTTCCCAGGCTTTGTATACCTCTCTTAACGCTATTACATCTATCATTAGGCGTTTTTCATTAGTAGTTCTTAGTTTTGATAGGCATTCGTAAAGGCTTCGGGAGTCTAAATACACTACTATAGGTATTAGTAACAATCCAAGCTATTTGGTAATAATCCTTAATATGCCGTTAGTTACTATGCCGATATTAAAGCCTGCCATTATTTTGTAGCCTTTTAAAGCTTACATACTCCGGGTCACGTGTTTAAATTTAATAGATATCCAGTGTATAAGGTCTCTGGTAATCATAAATTGACTTTTAGATCTTCATTTATTAACAAGTATTATTAAAAAGCCGATTTATGATGTGAGGTTAATATTATTAGCAAATAATCTATCTATAGAAACTATTAACTTCGATTTTATTAGATTTACAAAAACCATATTAATTCCTTTTTATATGGTTTATTTGCTATTAAATCCGCTTATTTAACTTGCTAAAGTCTTCGTCTTATAGGTCTTATACCTGTATTGTAATGGAAAAGTCGTACGATATTTCCGGTTAACATAACGTGGCAATATAAACCGTATATTCCCTTTACTTTAGATATCTTTATAATCTCGCCTTGTCGGTCTTGTCGATAATTATTAGGCTTATAGCTTACCCCTTTTAACGTATGTTAATATAAATGCCATTTTCAGCCTTAATATTATGGATATGGATTAACGATCTATCAAAGTTAAGTTTTATACTTTTAATTAAAGTTTTAACTGACTTATAATTTTAAAAGCCTAACTTTTTGATAACATGTTATTCCGCCTCTATGAACCTAATATCGTCAAGAAAAAGGGTATCGTTAGTTTGTATACTTACGATACCAAAGTCTTTATCCTTTGTAATTAATAGACACGGGTTAAAAGTTAAAGTTTTTATGTCAACCCTATTTAAAATGCATCTAGTACATTAGAAACCAGTAGACACTGACCTCGGCTAATCCATATAAAAGCTTAATATAATGTATTACCGTATCGGCCGGAAACTTATCCTTTAGTTTTTTTGGTAACTTTAATAATATAATCCGCTGAAAACCAGTAACAGATTACGTGTACGCTTACGTCCTATCCTGGCTATTAAATTTAAACTTGCTTTTTGTATCAGCAATTAAACTGGTAATAATAACGATAATTAAACGCTAGCTAATCTTGTAAATTGTAGGCAATTAAGTGAGAATTTAATCCTTACCTTTATTACCGTATCCTTAAACGATTAGCTGTAATTTCTCATACAGCCGGTCTATAATTTTGTTTTAAATCTCGTAAATTATCTTTAACTTAAAAATAATAACGTTTTAACTTTTCAATTACGTTAATAATACAAATTATACAACCTCACTTAATTAAAGGCTGTTAATTTTCACTTAATTACTTTCATTAAAAATCTTGCCTAATATATTAATAATGCATTTGATACGCAATTTATGGGAAAGTTCTCCGTTGGACTTTTCTTTTTAAGACACCTACGTCGTTGTATATACCTTATCGAGCCTATAGTCTCTATCGCCGTCCTCCTCTTTAGTGTATATCCTTCTTTTGAGTGGTTTTCCACGCTGCTAACGTTCTATTAGCTTGTTAATAATCGGCTCCGAAGGGTTATATTAGCTAATTCGCTCAGCTCGAAGGTTATTGACGTCGGAAATTTTATTAAACTTAAGGAACCCAAAGGGTTTTCTATACGACTTGATCTATATAACTCAGAAATTTATAAAGCCGTTAACAGTTTTGATCACTACGTTAAAGTTAGTAATACTTAAGATTTTGTACGGCTTATCCTATTTGCCTAACTCGTGCTACGTAAAGACTTTACTTTAAAGGGATAGTAAAAGCACATTTGCAATTAAAGGTTCGTTTCTAATATTAAGGGTATTATTGACCTGACGATGTGCTGATTCCTTCCTTAGCTCTTTTAACGCTTTTCTATATACTATAATATATTTTTAGGTACTTAATAAGGGTGGCGACCTAGCTGTCATACGTGGATAAGACTTAAATACTAGCAAAGTTAGTATAAGTCCGTTAGAACTAATAGTATCGTTAAAACCTTTTACCGCTATTTAAAGCCATGTTATTTAATTTATAAAGCTTTCGATTTCCAGTATAACAATATTGTAAACCCTTTGTAAAAAGGCATATACCCTTTTAACTTTATTAATACACTATTAAACTTTAACAAGGACCTATTTGTATTAAATCCTTATTAATTTTATATTAATTTAAAACTTTATCGTAATAAAGTAAGTGCCGGTATCGTGAACTAACACGTCCAATAAACTCGAGTACGTATTAATTAATGAAGTACGCAATATATCACATATTTATTTTGCCGTAATATTTTTAAGGAACTTAATGTCGTAAAACACTGTAGCGGAATTTACAACGTGTAATACTAACTTACTGTCTAGGTAAAAAAATGTTTACGAAACTTTCGAATTAAAATTTCAATTTTCCTTTAACGTAAACTTAAATTTTTAAGGAGCTTGAAAATATATTTGGCAGTAATAGCAAATGCGTTTAACTGCCTTTAGTGCTAACAAGTCCAAATTTTTATGGCTTATTACCTTTAGAACTTTATAAAGTCTGTCATTTGCTGGGTGGTGGAACCTACGGTGTAATTAACGAAGTTTCGCCTCCATTGGGTTTAACACCATTGCCTTTAGCCCTTAAAAAAAAAACTAAAAAATTCCTATATTGAAAATTAAATGAAAACCTTTGATCGGCTTTAACTTATATTAGTTCGTTAATCTAAACGTCAATGTTAACACCAAGGTTTTTTATATCTTTCAGATAAAGGAGAAAAGGGGTAGGAGATTTCAAAAAATCAAATATAATAAGGCCAACAACGGTTTTAACCGTCTTCGATCCTAGTGAAAATAGCCTTTTTCCGGGGTTAAAGCTAACCTTGGCCTTATTAGCGTCCGTGTGATGAAGTTTCATAACAATATTAATATTCCCTTGCAACGCGATGTATTACGAATAGCCTTCTATTGAGTACCGTATTGCCCCCGTGTTCGGCATAATTCCTTGAAAAACTTTCTTCGCGTAACGGTCTCGAATAGTAATAAGGTATATGGGTCATATTTTTTATCATTGTGACAGTATTAGGGGTCTTTATATGTAAAGCGGTATAAAAAGGCGTGGTCGGCTAGTTATTACGTTGTTTCTGTGCTAATTCCAGTGTTAGTATCTTTGTGCTAACCGATAGCCTTTAGCTTATTTTCCTCCTCTTTATCTTTACTTCCTTTAAATTGTACAATTTATTCGATATGATCTCATTTACAAGTAAAGAAGAACTACATATAATATATTACTTACTTTACGTTAAGCTTAGCGGAAATATAGCGTATTAATTAGTAGCCTTATTTTCCGTAAATCCAATATCTTTCAACGCTTAATATAAACTTACTTCACCGGTTTAAAAACCTTGAAGAGGAGGAATACCCTTTTCCGTAAATAGAAATACGGACCTTTCATTAATCATACTAGCTGAGCCTTCTATACCGTCGATTAATATAATATGAATTGGAAAGGTCATTCTCTTCGTTACTAAATTCTGAAGCTTAAGTGTTCATACCAGTCGAGCCGAAGACTCGAATAGTTATGGTCGCGAGCAAAGAACGCAATTATCTAAAAAAAACTTTTTATAGGTAGTATCAGGGCATTAAAAGTTGTATTCAAACTTTTTGTAACCCGTTACTGCTTACCGGACCTATTAGCGTAAGGTGCTTTCGCTAGCTTTCATGTTCCTCATTACTTGTTGGTAAAACATTAGCTCGTCAAGCATCTAATTAAAAAAATCTATCTTACTTTTTGACTCTTTCTTGTAATCCAGTATATAAGACCACTTCATAAGGTTTTTGTTGGTGTAATATTGGGTAAAATTAATATCGTATTCGAAATGACCATTTAGGCTATCGTAAATTTCATGGGAAAAGAATAGTTTGTTAGGTACCGGATGTAGTAATCCTCAGCTTAGCCGGTGAGGATACTGGGAAACAATGAGTAAAAATCTATCAATTTAACTTTTATCTGGTGGTAAATGTTAAAAAATGGGCGTAACTTAATATCGAAAAGGTTGTACGGCTTATCGTCATAATTTTCCTTTTCTCCTCAAATTTTAACGAACGTAGTAATTGCCGTATAGTTTATATTTACTATAAAAACGCGCCGAGGGGGAAAGGTAATATGCTAGTCGTAAAGACCTTTCATATCTCTTGATTGGGGAAAGCCTGAGATTATTAATGTTAGTGAGCCAGGTAGGTATCTTTAGCTAAATTTTGAGGGAAAAAGCCAATGGTTGTGCCTATAGTAGGCTCTCGTATAAATCCAGCCCTTCTTTAATTTTATTGCTAAAACTGGACATTTTAAGGAGTTTAGGGGAAATGAGCCTGGGGGTTTCCATCGTAGGAAACTTAATAATAATCCTCTTCGTATTAAGGAGTTCATCGAGGTTCCTATTCAATTAACTAGTGGATTTAAGGTCTTACGAGGTGTAAATCAATTGATTTTCTACGTTTACTTATTTGGGCTGAGGCAGATCCTTACAAACGTATATATAAGCGTTAAGGGTTATTATCACTAGTAATCTCATTACCTTTAACTAAGGTTTATTAAGTGCTTTTATCCGTAACGTATTCGTAAAGTATATCGGCGAGGTTACCATCTTAACCGACTTTCGAGGGTAATGAAATTCCTTATTTGCGTAAATTAGCCCTTAGCTTTAACTTTACTAACTTTTTAGTATTTCTTTATATGGCAAAAATACAGTTTCTAAAGAATTTAATATAGTTAAAAAGGGCTTTAACGCTCGTATCTTGATCTTTGTGGTCGACGACGATAATAAAATAGCCGACATAGTTAGTGAAGTACTCGGGAGCAAAGTTTTAAATAACATCGGCATACCAAAGTTTCTCGTCGTAGTGTTTTTCGAGAATACCGCCGAAAGCTCTAATTACTTCATTTCTAACAGGGTTAGTAATAGTTTTAAACTAAATGATGGCGGAAGCCATTTTGACGTTTTGGATTAGGTAAGACGTATAGGGTACATAGGGCAAGAGACTTAATAATTTTGTATGTATATGACTTGGTGTTTTGGCATAAGGTCGCGCGATGTGGCTTTCTTAGCTCGACTTAGCATTTTAGTTTAAATCAGCGAATTTAACAATCGAGGTGATGTAGGAAGTGAAAAATAGTAAAGGAAGGCAAAGGTTTGATGTAAAAGATAAGGTTAGATGTCGTTGTTAGTAGTGAAGGTCGAAGGTTATTATTTTAACATAAGGACTTAGTTGTTTTTCTTACAGTAGTAATACCCGAAATAGTACTAACTTAGCTGTTTGCCAACTTGCCGAACTTTAAGACTTTTGATAGTTAATCTTAATTTTTTTAAAAAGAATTAATGAAGATTTCTCAGTGTTTTCAATAGCGATACCGTGGTTACTTCTAAGCTACCGTAAAAACCGACGCAACCTAAAAGTCTTTTCTACTTATTGCCGTAAAAACCGACGCAGCAGTAAAGGCCCTTTACAAAAATCTTTACTCTACCTTACGCAATTGCAAAGCATAACCGGAAAGTAGCTCTTTCTTCTACTTAGCCAATCTGTGTTTAACCTAATAAGTACTAATTAGTGTTGGTAGGTTTTTATCGTTGCAACGTAGTTGATTTGAGTTACTGTGGTCGAAGTAACTGGTGCTGCGTTGATATTGTTGGTTGAGATGTGTAATTTTTAAGTTTGACATACCGCTAGCCGGTATGCACACCAATTTGTATGGCTAATCGCTTTGGCTTGTACTATACTTCGAAGTGGGCACCTATTGCACTGCACTTGCAGTGCAATGTATTCAAATCCCACAAACTATAGTCAATTTGAAGTACATATAATCAACCTTACTGCAAGTAAAGTTGACTTGACTGTACTTAACTTGACTGATATTCTAACAAACCCGTGAATTATAGGATAAGCCTGAGGTTAAGAAGCGTCGCATGCGGATTTTGATTTTATTTTTATAATTATATCAATCATATTAGTAATAAACTTATTTATTGTAAAAACGTATATAACGGTGGAATATACAAATAAATTTATTTAAAAGAAAGTCTGGTTATTCAATCTCGATGATATATATTTAGAGAGAAAGTCGAAGGATATTTAGGCATCGTCGGTAATGGGATCGCCTTAAGTTTATCCCTCTTTTACGCCGTTGACTTCAGTGACGTCTGGAGATATCGAGGCGTTAACAGTTGTAATACCGTTTCGGGCTCGGCTTTCGTTAAGATCACCAATTTTATTAATACTAGAAGATTACCTTATTTTTGGGCTAGTCGTTTTCGCGAAGTTATAAAATGAAAGTATAGCGAATGATCTATTATATGTAATTCGCTTATTAACGGTTATCGAAGGCGATAAACGTTTTCCGTTTATGGTAAAATACTCGGTATAAATTACAAATTATAATATCGACTCAAAGGGTGCGTGATTTATTGTAGCCATTTATAATTATCGAATTAAAAATTATTAACGACGAAAATCTTATAGTAAACTTATGACTCGTTTATTATAAGTTATCTGGGTAGCAACTTTTTATTTCGAATCCTTTAATATAATTATGATTAGGAAGAAATATTCTTAAATATTCTACGCCTATATCTAATATATACGTAATATAACGGTATGAAACCTTGTCGTACCTTATGATAAGGGTTTCTTTAACCCTTCTGAAGTACTAGACTAGGGGTAAAAAGATTTGCAGGGATATATAGGCTAGGCAAGCAATATGAGGTGCAGATCTGGTTGCAAAGAATCTATGCATAAGCCTACATATAGTCAATTTCTTGTTTGCTTTAGCTCTATAAACCAAACTTAGACTTCTTGTCTTACGCATTTTTACCATTAATAACATTGACTTTCCATCAATACAACCACCACAATCGTTGTTACATCACTCTATTGGTTCTTACCCTCTAAGCTATCTAACACCTGCCCTATCATAGACCGTTATTAATTTTACATTTCCGGCGAATTTGGATTCGATTTACTGGCTATTAATAACGTCAATTAGTATTTATTAGTTTTTATGAATCGGTTATCTAATTTTTTTTCAATTAAAGGTTATATGGTTTATAACCATTAAGGCATATGAAACTCTCTTTCAGGATACATAGTGGTTATTCTATTGATTTTCGGAGTTTATTATTAGCGATTGCGGCTCGAATTAAGAAGCTTTATTTTTAATAATTTTCTATTTTTGAATCGAAGTTAAATAAATTTTGTCGATGTTATACTACTTATAAACAAAAGACGGTACCAAACGAATAAATTTGGAGGTTTAAAAGTACCTTCGAATCGTTGTTATCTTCTTGTAATTCGATTAGGTATTATATTTCCTTTTTTAATAATTGGTAATGAATAATAGTTAGTCTATAGTTACCACGTTTAATATAAATCAACTAATTGATAGATACGAAAAAACTTTTATCCTCAAGGTAGATAGTAATATAAAGTCGTTTACTAATTGGGCAAAACAAGCTTTTACGTTTTTAATATATTTACGTTAGGGTACAGAGTAAATTCAAGTGATTATAGAATATGTTTCATAATAAGTAGAAATAGCGAAGAATTTTCCACGAAGTTCGGTAAAAAGATATAAAGTAAACGATTAGCTTTGACTTAAATTACATCATATGAAAATCAACCGCCTTACTAAAAAGTTTAATTAGTTATATAATTAATACCGGGTCCTCGATATTTTAAACCTCTCAAATATTATTTTAAATGATTTCAAAAACCACTTTGTATTCGATGTAAATTTGGTTAAACGTACTGTTACGGACTCAATGTTTCCATAAATGTTATTCGACACTCATCCAAAAATAGTTTTCATCGCGAGCGATATGAGGAATGGTATATATGAGGAATTTAAAATTGAAAATATTTTCATTACGAATATAAAACGGGGCGGTATCCAATTTATATTAGTTAAATAAAAGGGTTATAATAAATTGGAGTCAAATTTGTTATAATTCTGCTTATATACAGTAGCCTTAGATAAATTTGAAGTGAAATCAGGAAATGCCTGGTTTTATAATAATCCTGTATCTCTACACTGGTGTCGAACACGTTCCAAACAACTTACATCGGACGAATCACCTTGACCTTAGAAATAGTATAGTTTTAGAAAGGGAGGGTAAAAATTCTTTATTATTATAATATAATACAATACACAGGGCCGGGTATACATTACCCGGTTTCCTCGGATAAATATCCGATCGCGAAGCGAATTTTACCGAAAACCACTAGGTTTTATCTATAAGATATTATTATTATTATTATCCTAATCCTTTAAATGGTAGCGCTAATAATGTTAAAAACCCTACTAAAATTAGTTTTAGACGTTAAAAAAGGTTAGCGTGAGCGGATAGCGCGGAGTGTGTCGGGTGTTAAATAATGTCAACGAAGGCGGTTAATGAAAGACGGGGTGAATATTAGGCGAAATTAATAATGGAAAATAACGTTGAACGGGGTGGGTATTAGGTAGAGCCAAAGACGTAAAATAACATGAAACGGGGCGGGAAAAGCAGCTTTTTAAACGAAATAGAAAAAACTGTAATATATTAGTTTATACCTGAGTAATACGGTTGGTACTAATACAATCGTTAAGACGTTCAAAGTCTGTTTTCTCAACTTGTTTCTACTTGAAGTCAACATATAGGACGCAGGTAAATAAAAAATCTTTTACGGTTAAGCCTTAAATATCGTTTGTTACGTTTTATAAGCTGTAACTCATATTAATTATAAAAGATATAGCTTATATAACTATATTATTTTAATCACCTAAGCCAAACTTATGAACGAGTATATAACAGATATTAAAAGAGATCTTGGTAAAGACGTTTCGAACCAATATAAGATTAGACGAGGACGTCCGATCACAATAAATGGGCGAGACGATTGAAGGAAATAGGGAAATTTTCGAAAACAACGGGTCCGAAAGGAAAAAACGGCGAAGGCGTATAACTAACAGTATGGTAATTTACATTATCAAAATAGAAAAAACGCCTTGAATTCGGGCGATATCGTGGGACCGTATAAATTCATTCATTAATTCGGAAAAGTTAAAAGTAAAAACGGGCCTGTAACTTGGGGTATTACTTTAGCGTTTATAGGCATAGAATGAGATATAGTTTCCGTTTTAAGGGCCGCGACAAGTTTACGTAATAATACTCATAAGCCAGGCTAAATTTCAAGTTTATTTTTTAAATATATTATAGAAAGGAGTTAATTTACAATCATGTTTTCCGTAAAACCATTTTTTTAACTTGATTTGTTATACACCTTCCGACAGGTGCGACACCTTTCAGTAAATTCAACGTAAATATAAGGTAAGAGCATTTGAAACCTTAGAAATCGATTAATGTAAAATAAATACGCATTTTTAGCTTATAATGAAGAGAATTCACATTCGTCTTTATTATCTCTAAGTACGAGGAGGTGGCTTATAATACGAAGGAGCTATAAAATTCAATTAGATATAAGGGTATTAGGGTATGGAGGGACGGTATATCTTATGAAGAGGTTGGTCGTCGCTATTGGGTACCTCAATGGTAATATAGCCTAAGCCCAAACCGTTATAAATATCGACTATATTAACAGAAAAGAAACTTATAGGAAACGAAACGGTAATAGATAGATAAAGGTTATGATATGGATTAAAAAAGTAGTTGTAATTAAAGTTATTATAAAAGGCGCAATAAGTATAAATGAAAAGGGAGGGGACTAAAAAATTAAAAATAAAGAGGGGGGCTATTATAAGTTACGGTAAAGGCTGTATTTATAAACATAAACAAACCGGAATTTATAAAGGTTAAACGTTATACGATGTGTTAGGAGATGTGTTATATGGCATAAGCAATTTGGGATTGGTAAGGCTTATGCGTCATACAGCGTATTAGGGGGTGCTTTATACGATGTAAATGGCTTAGGATTAAAACAGCTTATATGTTATACGGAACATTGAAAAGCACGTTATACAGCCCGCGCCCAGCTTATGCTCGGCCTATATACTAGGTAGATACGGCCCGTACTTAGCATGTAATCGGCAGGATATTATAGTTTTTACGGCTTTTCCATAAAGAATGGAGTATGTTATAGATTTAAGTTACTGGTCATTAAGTTTATAAGTCATATAATTATACATGTAACGGTATATACAGTACTTGGCTCAGGCGCAGCTCGGAAGCAGTCCGCACGTATCACGTACGAGGGTATATAACAGATTATGTACGGATCATACCCATAATTCTTACACGAAAAACCACTGTAACCTCTTCTACTCTCTCTTTTGTACCTCAATAGTAAAATCTACTTGGTATCCACTTGGCTTACCATTGTAGGTCGGACCATAACAAAAACTACTTTCGTAATAACTAAAATAAGCCGGTGCTAATTGGTAGTAGGCGCCAACTGGCGGCTCAAGGAGACGGAAATCGCTATTACCGCTTGGAAGGCAGGCTTATGCATGTACTACACAGTCGAATTCGACGACGTTATTGCGCATTATCATGAAGAAAGTAAAGATCTTCCCGCGCTCCTACCTAAGGGTATGTAACCTAAGGTGTGAGGCCCTTTTTCTAGCGGTACCGGTGGTGGCGTCGATAACGGCGATGGTGGCGAAGAAAAAGATAACGAACACAATGAAGACGATACGGCGCCGCTCTTTCCCTCCCCCTTTAATAGCAATTGCATGTTTTATATTTTTATTGGTTTATCTGAAAATAGTATAATTATTTACATAGTAATGAATTTACTTTGTTTAAAAAAAACAACCTGAATGTAAGTGACAAATTTAAACTGAAAAGTAAAAAATATTTTCAATGACGTCGTAAAAATTAAAAGAAAAACTAATGATATATTAGAATCAGCGCGAAGGGTAGATTTAACTAATGATGAAATGTTAAGAAAGAGTGTAAATAGCATATTTAAATAGCGATTCAATGTTTAAAGTGGTGTAAATATAGAGTTCTAATAACAATCAAATGTTAAAAGCGGTATAAAGGCTTTAACTAAAGTAAAGTAATAAAACCTTCTTAATAACATTAATAAGGAGACTATTTATGAATATAATCATCGTCAAGGTCTCTATTGTACTAGGTACGATAAAAGAGTAATCTTAAAGATTAGTGTTTATATTGAAGTAGATAGAAAGATAAGATAGAAGGAAGAAGAGATATCCAGAGAGTGCACGCCATAGGTGAGAGCTTATAACCTCTTATTCGGATAGTGTCACTTTACCATATACTTTTCTAATCCCTCTTTTGGAAAGTGGAACTTTACCATATACTTTGCTAATGCCACTTCGAGGCAGTGGCGCGCTATCATATACTTTGTAAAAATACACCTTGTAAAGTGGCACATTACTGTATATTTTATAAAGGTATAACTTATAATATAACCACTTACTAACTATAATGATATCTGATAATATCTACATAGATATTTTGTTCTTTCCTTTTTAAGACCCGTATCCGTGATTTATTAATGATAATTTAGTTATGAAATGTAATGTATATCCGTGGTTTGATAATAATAATTTAGTTATATAATATAGTATATATTTATAATTCAATAATAACAGCTTAGTTGCAGTATAAATTGTAAAGATCTGGGTTATCAGTTTTTAATCACGGTAGTGATTATAATAAGGCATAAGTTCATTTGGGCATTAAGTGGCGGTAAAATTATTAATGGTGTTGATTATTTATTCTTATAAAGATATGATTGCGGAGGTGTTACAGGAGTGTAATTATGTAGTAGTAAATACGATATCACGTATTTTGAGGTCAGTATAAAAATATTATTATCGGTTTAGGAAAAACTTCTTTTGTTTATTTTAACAATGTGTTCGATTTTTTAACGTAAATCTTAACTAGTTAATCGATGTACATAAACTTAATTTACCATTTCAACTACACATTTCAAACCGCTCTTATAAGTATGTTTTCTAACCAATGTTATAAACTAACCTTACCTATAAATAAATACCGCGTAAAAATAGGTTGGTAAAGCATCTTTTCATGCGTTTGCATAAGAGAGAAGAAACGGCTGTAGCCGTTGCCCACCGTGCTGCCACCACCGTTACTCCCAGCCTTACTTCCTTTGGCTTGATGTCGTTTATCCCTACTTTTATTTTCGGCTCGCCTTTCGCCGCCGCCGTCGCCAACACCCCTATCCCCTCTCCCATTTCCCCCCCCTTCCTTCCTTTCCCCTACCTTTAGGGGGAGAAACGGAGGGCTTTTAAGATTATAAACCTTACCCTTTCACTATGAGTAAAAACTTCTTTAACCGTAGCGACTTCTCCCATCTGTCACCGAAAACATAATTTAATCGAGTTATAATGCGATTAGTATCATTAATCCTCCCTTTGTATTATATAGTTCTAATATACTAATAAATAAGGTAATGACGGTTTACCTGGCGCGTCCCTTAGAGCTATGGATCGTTAGGGTACGTCGTAAGGTCTTTTTAATACGTAAAGCGTAAAAACAACGTACTAGTGTCTATAGTTCCGGGCTGCTAGTAGATATGCCTTATGTATTATATGTTACCTCTGCGGCCGTAGACAAATCTATTAGTAATTATTACTAAATCAGGAGCCGGTCGGCCCGCTATTATTATTAAGAGCGGATTAATAACGGGTACGTTCCTATTCCAGTAGTTTTAAGGCCGTAAGCCGAGGCCTTATTACAACCCCGCTATTTTCACGGTAAATTTTCTTTAAAACTTTAATTTTAGCCGTGAATAAAAGTCCTCTATTCATATTATTCCATTATTTGAGGCGTTATTAAAAAAGACTACTTTTGTAAATAACGAAGATAAGCCTATATCAATTTATAATAGGTGTTAACTAGTAGTCTAAAGAAATAGTAGTTACCATCTTTGCTTGGAAGCAGAGCCTATGTATATATTACGTAGATAAATTCGACGACGTCATCGTATGTTGCTGTGAAAAGGGTGAAAATCTCTTCGCGCCTTTGCCTAAGGGTATACGGCTTAAGGCGCGGAGCTACTTCTTTGGTGGCGTTGGTGGTAGCGTTGATAGTAGCGATAATGGTAGCGCTAGTAACTAAGGGGAGGGCAGCGAGGAAAGAGAAGACGAAAACGCGACGCCTTCTTTTCCCTCCTTCTTTGGCAACGATTAACTACCTGTTTTAATAACACAGCCGGTAGACTCGGCTCTAGTACAATTCGTTATATGGTAATGTAATTGTTTTCCAAATATATATACAACATAAATTATAAACGTTAAAGATAAGAAGTGAAAAGAATTCTAATAGGGTCGAAATAATGAAAAAAAAAGTAATAATATATTGAAAACTTCTTGGGTAATAAAAAAGATAACAATATATTAAAAGGCGTGTGAATGTTAAAATTCAATAGTAGTAAAACTTTAAAGGTAGTATAAACTTATAAAACAAAAGGGAAATATTAAATTTAAGGCGCAGAATATTTAACCTAAGTAAGGTTGTAGAACCTTTTTAACAACGTTAACAAAAGGAGTGCTCGTTAATACAATCGTTTCCAATACCCTATTCGGAATGCCTTCAATTATTACACTTACTAGCTCTAAATTCCCGTCAATCCACTTTATTTTCTTAATTTTGTGACGTTTATACGATTCGCATAAGGCTATAATATAGATTATACGGCGTTTTTCGTTCGTTGTACCGAGATTAACAAGGTATTTGCAAAAGGAAAAGAAATTAGTATAAACTACTAAAGGGGGGGTTTTAAATTAAGGTTTAAAAAGATTATCCGAATTATTATCGCTATAGTAATTACAATGTTAAAGCCCCCAATTATGTCGTAAATTTCTAAAATAAAAACGCTTCGTATAATTTGTTTATATTCAGTGGAGCTTTTATAGATAATATTTATATAAAGTATAAACCCTTTTCGATCTAGTATTTCATTGCCAAAAATAAAGACGAATCCTATTTATAAGTTATAACTGGTATTGTTGGTAAAGAATCCGTTAGTAAAAATCAAAGGTTTTGTAATACATATATCGAACGGTATAAATTATAGGCCTCGCTTCGAATGGCTTATCTTCCATATAAAACACTTATTGAACACTTTACATACGTTATTAGAAAGTTCGGTTAAATATTACGTTACGATTTAAAGATTAAATACCGTTTCTGGTTATACAATTAATGTAATATAAGCATTATATACGCGCTGATATCTGTATTCGTTGGCTATTTTACATTATATAGGTTAATAAAGGTAACTTCATCTTATTTCCTCTTTTACTTAAAGCCTTAAACTTTATTTAGGAGAATGATTATCGCGCCATTAAAGTCAATTATATAATTTTCTATTAAGTACGTTTTTGGTTTAGCTTTCAAGTTGTTCTTGAAAAGCTTCTTATTTTTAAATGCGGAAAATTACGCGTTATATAGTGTTATCGTATTATCTGTTTAAATTCCTATAATTATAAAGCTTTTAGAACTTATAATTAAAACTAAGAAATACAGATTAAGGATCAAGTAAGTTATTTCGAACCATTACTTATAATATCTTTGGTAGGTAGCGTACTAATATATACCATCTTCAACTAATTCGTAAAATGGTTTTATAATACGTAAAATAGTTCCGGGTAAATGGTGTTTTCGGAGGTCTATAGGTATATACCGCTAGTTAGCGTTTATTGTTAGTTATCATTAGCTTCTTTTAGTTATTTACGACTATAGTTATTTTTAACTACTCTAAACATTATATTTCTGTTAAAAAGAGTTTTTGGAATTCGGTTAAAACTCACTATAAAGCCGGTGGATGCGTAATATAGCCTCGGCTTATGGCATCAGGACTATGGGAACGGAGGTATATAAGTTTCCAGTCTATTTATAACGATGGTAACGGGCCAAACATCCCCTGTTTTTATGGTATTCGCCAACGGACTTGCTCGCGATCATGGACGCGATATACGACACGTAGAGCGTATCTATTGGCGGCCCGGGACTACGGACTCGGGTACGTCACTTTAACGCTTTACGCGTCAAAAATGTCTTACGACGTACCTTAGCAATACGGAATTTGAGGCGGCGAAATAGGTTCGCTTCGTATTCTTTATTTAAAAAGAAGAAAATTAAAGGTATATTAACGGGCGGATTTGAATATATAAACCCTAATGTAATTATACCAGGTTACATTTACGGCGTATAAAAGACTTTATGGGTAATAGGGTTTTTACTCGTTGGGAGAGAGTAAGGTTTATAACTTTAGGAGCCCCCCGCTCCTCCCCTTAGGAGATGCGGAAGGGGGAGGGCGAGGGGGGAGAGAGGGAGGTGATAGTGGCGGCGGCGGGGAGAGGCGAGGCGGCGGCGACGGTAGGGTTTAGGGTAGTAACGGCGGTGGCGAAGGGAGACGAGGCGGCGGCGGTAACGCTGGGTAGGGTTACGGTGGCAGGCGAAGTAGCCGCTATTAACGAGATTATACCCGACGAGGACGGGTTGCTGACGGTGGTAGTGGTGGCTACGAAGGCGGTGGCGGTGGTGCAGCCGCGTTTTCGCGCTAGCCGGCGCCTAACTGTCTAGTTTTTACGCAGCATCTGATTGAAGAAAAGGTTAGTATATAGGTATTAGTCAGGTAACTTACTAATTAAAACGGCTTAGTTTAATAAAATAAAATAAAGGTTAAATTAATATAATAACTTATATTAGTTTAAATTACGCGCCTTTAAAAGGAAGAAAAATATTTTACTCAAATCGATAGCAATGTATCTTTTTATATTAGCCTAATACATAATTGGGTGATTATCTCCACGTCATCACCTTTATTCAATCACCCTCTGTATGACTTACGTAATCACCCCTGTTAAAAACCATAAAATTCGCCATTACCAACCATATAGCTACTAATTAGCTACAATAACCAGAGCCGAACTACAATTATTACCGTAGCTAAACCTTACTAATTCCAGTCGAATTACAATCACTACCATGGCTAAACCTTGTTAATCCCGGCCAAACATACTAATTTAAACATTTTGTAATGAATGCTATAATAACACTATTATAACAAAAACTATTAATTTAGAATTTTTAAAATTAATACGGTAATAACATTATTATTACGAAAACTGTTCATCCAAACCTTCACAGCTATAACCACAACCAAACTATTGCTACTGAATTATAAATACAGAATATATAAGGAAGAAAAAAAGATTACCAGTGTAGATATTACTATATACCCTTATAGATAATATATATAAGCTAAGTGACAATACACTGTATTGTAGAGTGAACTCCTGCAGAGTATACAGTAACGTTTCACGCTGCAGGCTGCACTCTTGTAAGACGCAAAGTGCATCATACATAGAGTGGTCTAGAATAGGTATTCCAAACTGACGGAAATATATGGAGCGATCTAGAAGAGGTACTCCAGAGGGGTAAACTCTGAGTAAAGGGCTTATAAGCCCTCACCTGTGGTATACACCTCTAGATGCTTCTTCTATTATCTTCATCTTTTTATACTGCAACTATAACAATCTAAAGATTACTCTTCTACTTACCTTTTCATGTGAATAAGTATTTAGATCCTACCGACAAATATTCTTTTTACCGTCGTTATTATAACCTTGAGCTATAAAGCGGCTTTTTTCATATGGTTTTCTGGTCCTATCCTTTACCATGTATATTAAGCGGATAGGGAAAATCTTATAGGCGTCGTAAATTGTCAGTTGAAACCTTTTAAAACGAAAAACTCCTTACTCAATTAAGGCAAATATTTCCGTTTATATAAACTGTTTAAATAGGGCACTTGATGTGGTAATAATTCTTTTACGGCGGAGATTTAAGTTCAACTTATAGTTTTCCATCTCCTTCTGGGTAACGAAAGAGTTTTTTATGAAAGATTTGAAGCGTTTCTTGATTTTTAAGCCAAATAGACCCCTTTGGAAGCACAGTGCTAGCTTTATTAATATAGGCAGACCGTTTTCATACGGTATTAAAGGTTTTAATATGTTATCCGGGGGATGTATGAGACTTGAGAGCGGTATGAATTCGTTATACTAAAAGTGGATTTTTCGGTGTCACGATATAAATTACGGTTTTAGGTTGTTTTCTTTCATCTTTTTCCTTTCGTATTTCTGTATTATCATTTAACAAAATAACCCTGTACTATTTTTGAAATCTCCAAATATATAGTAGCCTTTAAACCTATCAATATTCTCAAAGCTAATCCATTTATCTTTTTTATTTTAAATTAGGACTTAAAATTTTAATACCAAGTTTCGAATGCTAGTTTCACGCAGGTCGTTCTTTATAGCTAATACTTTTGAAATATCATTTTTAGCCTATAGAGAACGTAACGATTCGATATCTTTTGCTGTATCATTTTCCTTTTATATCGTAGCTAGCGACGATAATACATTTTTGTGGATTTTAGGGAAAGTATAAAAAACAAGGTGTATTGAAATAAGCATATTCGGGCCGGATGTGTTATTTATAACGTTAACCACTATTTTTAGGATTGGTTTCTTAAATTTGGTATTTTTAAGTTTTTTCACTATTATTATACATACTCTGTCAAACGGTTTATAGTACCATTTATAATTTTTAATACCTTAAAGTACCTTTACCGGTATCTGCTTGTATTGATTAACGTCCATTATAGCTTTGGTACTTTATTTGGTTTAGTTGAAGGTTATACTTGCGTCATGAGTAATTGAGTGGGAAGGCTGTAAATTAACTTTTAAGTAACGGTCTACCAAAATATATTAATCATCTGTAACAAAAGCATTTCACGTAAATTTCGCGACTTGGAATAATGTTGTTATATCAATAACGTTAAATATTTGTTGACTGTTAAGTTGTGTTATATTTATAATAACCTCGTAATTAAATTTCACATCGTTTTAAAGGTGGAATTTCAATCATTATTGAGCTTATAAGTGTAGCTGATATTCGTGGAAAAAAAATTCGATAGCTTTTAGCGCTCTTTTTTCTATATTAGTATGTCTTATGACGTAAATTAGCCGTATAGATCGTTTCGTAACTAGGTTTCCGAACTGGCGATATAATATTCTTAATTCCAACGATATTAAATAAACGAATTTAATTGTATTTACTTCGAGAAAAAATCACAGGTATCTAAACTTAAGGCGGAGCAGTAAGAACACGCTATCCGAAACGCGGATAGGTTGGTCAATCGTATGCCAGACTTTAATTCCGAACTTGTTTATATTAGTTGAAAATAATAGAAATGATGCTTTAAAATTCATTACGTAAAATTTTACTGGTTCAAATGACGTGTTTTTAATGAATATGCTAAACTATGACTCTTTGCCTTTAATAAATGAAACTTTTAGGTATTTTCCTGATTAGTCAAATTAAAACTTTGGAAATTTCGCTGAAAACGCGTTGAATTGTTGTTTTCCAGCTATCAATATTTTAGTAACACTGGTGTCTAGTATAATACCTTGAAACCAGCTGCTATACTTGTTAAAAAGCGCGAATTGCGACGAAATGTGGGCGTTTATGACTTTGTTTTCGTAATCAAGGCTTACAATATATATATAAATAAGGTATTTTACAAGCCTGTAAAAATTCGTTTGTTGGCTTTCTTATTTTGTACTGTTAGGTAAGTTTTATCCCCTTTAACAGTTCTCCTTTTTCAAAGTATACTCCTAATGGTAGGTATTAAATTTATCCTTTATGCCTCTACAGTCAGCTACGTATGTTGTAAAGTTAGCTTTCATCGGGTTTTCCGGTGGGTGATTGGCTTAAAACTAGCGTTCAATACAAATTTACTCGTGTACTAAGTGATGAATGAACTAATAGACGACCTTATCATATATAATATAGCGTTTCTGAAAACCTATAAAGTTTCGTATACTTTTCCATAGGTATTGTTATAAGTGTAGTGAGTTTTATAATTAGTTATAAGGTCATTTTCAATGGTAGTTATTTTATGTTTGGTTTTTGGGGGTTTCTCCCTAATGTTTGTCGTTTTGGTAACCGTATTTGGGGCGTTTTTTCTGTCTTAGATATAGTTTAAACCTTCGGTTGAAAACGTGGTACATTGTTTCGACGAGTTTTTTTTCGGTAATTTAACCTTCATTTTTCATTTTTATCGGCTACAAATGCTAATTCGAGGTTTGCCTATCGGTTTATTAAGGTTCTAAGCAATTGTCAACCCTTATATAAAAAGACTTCAAGTCTTTTTTTTAGCTTAAATAACGTAAAGTCGAAATTTAAGTTTTCGTGATATGCTTTCATAAATATTTCGATAAATAGCTTATTCTTTTTATATATTGATTTAAGAGCCGCTTATAACTTTCGGAAATTTATTAATAAAGTAGTAAATACTCCTCATAGGCTTTTGTTATCGTTTTTATGCTGAAGTTTTACGAGTTCTTTGATAATATTAATTCAATATTAATCATAAAGCTCTGGGTTAATTTTTGTATCTAAGTTTAATTTCAGATGGTAATAATACTTGGAAAATATATTTATTCATATAAACTTATATATATTTCAATTTTTAGTTTATATAAATAATATACCGGTTAAAATAATATAAAATTGTAATGATTCAATATCTAGTTTTTTTATACGTACTTAGTATTATACATATGTCATTATCGAACACGTTATATGTTTCGCCAATATAATGATCTTCTTTAAATTATAGTTTGATGAAGTTAATGAACCTTTTTTGATCTTTTTTATTAGTTTGGAAGCGGTGCGGTAAGAGGTTTCAGTAAAGGTAGTGGTTGGCGAGTATTGGTTCGTAAGGCACATATTAACGTTTTACATCGCTTATATTATCTCCAGGTGGGCTGTTTTCTTTATCTGAACCCTCTTCTTTGCGGTCGAGCTGGTTATCAATTTCATTTGGAGAATGGTCTCATATTTATCTTTATTTAAAAATGTGTTTTGAAAAGAGTTAATATTCGACCTGAGTAGTAGATAATCTTTATATACCTTCCTCCTCTTTTTTTTGATTCCTTTAATTCCATTTACATTTCACAATGTGCGTTTAGTTTTGATAATCGCCTTGTATCCTATATTCACGAGGTTTTTATCATTCGATATCTATTATTTCAAGGAGGCGATCCTGGCATTTTTTAACCAGTGTCCCTTTACGAACCTTATCTTCATTACCTTATCATCGGTTCATTTTAACATTTAAATAAATCGGGTCATTCTTCATGAACTTTTTGTAAAACGGTTATTATTACCACCAATGGTATTAATGACTTTACTTTGTGGTTATTTCCGTAGTATCCTGGAGATTATATTATCAATTATATGCTATTTATCAGGTATTCAGTTTATGAATTTATTACAAAAAATATCGAATAAGATTCGCCCTTTTATATATTGCTTATAATAATTGAAAACTATATTAATAAAGTTTGTATTTGTTGTAAAAGGGTTTAAATTTTCTATCAGCGTTTTGATCTTCTTGCTTCATAGGCTAATGTATACGTTTTTAAGGCTACTATTATAGAAATACTTCTTCGTAAATAGATACTTTATATAATCGCTAGCTTTTTCCAGGTTTGTCACTACTGAAGCTATGGTTATAAGAGAATGAAGTATATTAAAGCGGTTAAGTCGTTAATTTCTACGTATGCTAGAAATGTTAAAGTAGTACAAATGTTAGTTTTATGTAGTAAATAAGATTCGTGTGCGTTCGGAATGAAATATTGAAGGAGGTTCCATCCAAATAATCAAAATAAAAAGCAAATAAAGTGTAAAAGGTCGGTTAAAGTAAAGCGTTTGACGTTTACTAATACAAGTCAAATCTAAATAAGATTTAAATAACTCGTAATCAAAGGCGAAATGAATATCGCAAATTAGCCTTTTAAAGTTTTATAAGCGTCACATTGGTTAATAAATTAGTAAATTAAAAAGTTGTAGGTAATGAATTCAAATACGTGGTATAAGGCAAACAGGGGAAGGTGAACAGGGTAATAGGAAAAAGAGAAAGGAAGATATAGGAAGTTATATCAAGAAATACGTGTAAGGCTAAGTGGAAATATTTAGCACATAGTTCGATCATTACTTTTACGATATGGAGTGATTATAGGATCATTCTAAAAAATATATCCTATCCGCTTTTAAAATTCGTAAACGGTTTAGATAATAGGTTTTAACTGATTTTCAAGTGTATAAACGGTTTAAATATTATATTTAAATCGAATGGGTCCCAATGAAGGGTTACGAAACTTGTAGTTTTTGGCTTACGTAACCCAATACGTAATAGTACGCTTTTAAAAAAGTGCTCGAATACGTCCAAAACGCCAAAACGAGTTGACAGATAACGTAACAGGACTTTTAGTAAACAAGGCACCAACCGAGTTGATAATATCGTATTAAAGTTGTTCCTTTCAAAGTCACTCCAAATCTTACAGTATTTTTATGCTTTGGGTTTCAAAGGCGCTCTTATATATTTCCACACTTCAATGTAATTCTTATAAATTGTAGTGTTAAAACACAGACATTTGAGACCGCTATAATATCCTGCTATAGATATTTAACTTAGGTTTGTTTATACTTTAGTAGGCTCTTTATAATTGACCGAATCGACTACTAATTAGTATCGGAAGGTTGAAAGTTGAAGGCCATAAGACATTGTTGTTTTTATAGTAGTAGTACCCGTAATAGTACTAACTTAGCCTTTTACCAACTTATCGTTCAAGATTTTTAACGGTCCATTTTAATGCTATTTAAGAAGGAATCCGGTTATTATTTCTTAGTGTTTTTGATAGCGATACTGTCGTTACCCCTCAGCTGGCGTAAAAACCGAGGCAACCTAGAAATTATTTCTACTTACTGCTGTAAAAACCGATACAATTCGTAAAAGTCTTTCGAAAGAATCTTTCCTTTACTTTAACCATCGTTTAATATAAAGCGTAACCAGAAATTAGCTTATTTTTCTACTTAGCTGATCTATGTTTAACCTAATAAGCACTAATTAGTGTTAGTAGAGTTTTAGATATTATGTTGTTGATTCGATTGGTTGAAGAAATAGTAGTATTATAGTGGTCTAGTAGTGAATATATTGTTCTAGGTTTGGCAGACCTCTAGCGAGTCTACACAGTAATTTGTATTCCTAATTTCTGGACTCGTAACCTAATATTAAGTAGGCGCATACTGTATTTGACTTGTAGCTAATACATAAGGCACACACAAAACAATACACTCAACTTGTAGTTAGTATAATCAATTTTACTGTAAGTAAAATTAACTTACTGCACTTCAATTAATACTATTATAATATAGGCAAAATATTTATTATTATTGTTCAAGTGGTAAACTTATGGGTATATATTAGTTAAATTCGGCACCTATATCATCACAGTTCCCAAAGTAGATCACAATTATATAAAAAATCATTTATAAATAGCGTTAAGATATTATCGATTTTATTTAAACTCTGCATAAACCATAATAATTTAGAGAACTTTTTAGCGCAATATGACCTCGTTAATATTTATATTTTCTGTAGCTTGTTAGTCAATCATCAGCTTATGAAAAATTCGATCAAAAAGATTCATTTTTCCTTTCGACTTTCTTCTATAGTTTCATTTGAAAAATCATTCAGTAATATTCAAATTTTTATAATATTAGACGAAGTTAATATTGTACTCAGAGTGACTTTGAAAACCATTATAAATCTCCCAAACTGACAAGAAATTCATTGAGTATCGAAAGTAGTAGTCTTCGATATAACCGGTAAAAATATTACGAAACAACGAGTAAAATATTAGGAACTATATCCTTATTTAGCGATAGATATGAAAGAAAGGTTGCGAATTGATGTTGAAGAATTTATATGGCTTACCAGTATACTTTTTTTTCTTCTCAAATTTTAATGAAATTCATAATTTCTGCACAATTTGTATCCACTATAGCAACCTTTTGAAGAGGAAAAGTCATATACTAGTTGTAAAAACCCCTTAAATCTTTCGACCGATGGTGTTAGAGTAAATTCTGATGTTCGTAGATAGGATAATTCCCTTCAGAGGAATTTGAAGAGAAAATTCCAATAGTTGTACCGATAGTAAGCTCGCGCATAGATTTGTTACTTTTTTAATTAACTTAATAAAACTCAATATGCTGAAGAATTTAAGGGTTACTATAATAAACTTGAATATTACTGTAATTAATTTGTTAATAATTCTTTTGGTGTTAAGGGCTTCTCCGAGGTTCCTGTTTAATTGACTGGTTAACTTGATGAGTTTCTACATGTGGTTCAATTAATTACTTACGGTTAATGACGCAACCTATCACTGGCTAATGCTTGAGATAGTGGTCACTAAATATTTAGCCCTTGTAGTTATTATATTTTTACAGCGCTTTAAAGCCGTTCGGAATTTATATGGAAGCATGCCTGCATGAGAGCATGCTATTACACGTTATGTGACCAGGTTATTCCTTTTTTTATAGCTCTGTAAAAGCTTTATAATAGGGGTTTTCCCACTCTTTTATATCGAGGTTTATAGACAGAATCCGACCATCTTAAACGATAACTCCGGCTTTAATTCCTTTACATATAAACCTCGAGTCCTTTTCCCAACGGTATTTTGATTATTGACTAACTTTTATAATATAACGTTATAATTTTCTCTTTCGAAGTTTTGAATCTAAAACTTTAAGCCTTAAAACATTCCCTAAACGCACGCTTTAAGGATTTGCTTTAAAAGCCTTACCAGTTTAGTATAATAATCTTATTACTCAATAAAAACTTTTTACCGACGCCTTATATATAAGGTTCGTTAAATGAGATTAAGTCGTTTACGAACACGTTTTACATTTCAAATAACAAAATATTAACGTACTTGACTCTTCAACGAATGTAATCCGGTAATTCAAAACTATCGGTACGCCTACTTTTTCGAACCAAAAACCTCCTTAAAGAATTCCCACCACGTTACCTACAGAGGATATAACTACCATGCCGATCTCTACCAGAAACCGCGTGAACTCTCCTGACGACAACAATTTATATTTATTTTATTCCAATTATAATAACGGCGACTTATTCGATGAGTGTTAATAATTTAAATAGAAACCCCTTAATTAACCAGTAAAATTTTCCAATATTAAATTACGATTTCAAAAATAAGAAACCACGATATTATGCAAACTACGTAAAAACCGGAAGTTTATTAGTATTGAAAAGATTATTGTTAATTCATTTTTTAATAATTCGAAAACCTTATAAAAACTATTCTAAAAGTTATTATGTTCGTAGTAACGATGGCGGTACTATTAACTATAATACCTTTATAGCTATATTTTACGCCTGGTAAAAAAATTCTAACGTGATTGAAATGGTTATTGCTTGGTTTATAAATATAAAATAGGAAGACCGCAAACGATTCTACGTCTTTCAAAATTTAACGATATGGTTTAAGAATTCGCCGCTAAACTCAACATTTTGAAAGGAAGTATCCATAATACGCTAATTAATACGTTATTCCCCCTCGATATACCCGCGAACTATAACGAATAAATCGTCCGCGCCTAACTAATTAATAGGAGAATTCATAACCTTCGCATAAGATACGGTAACGCTAGCCACGCTAATGTTAATACTGGGGATACTTTACATAGCAGAAGTAGTAGCGATAATGTAACTGCCAGCAATAGCCAGTGAGTTATTATTATAACTAAATTAAACGCCTTTTGAGCCGCTTTTAACCAGCGCTCTAATAGGATTAACTACTCAGAACTCTCATATCATAAAGACCTTAAGTTAAATTTATGGTATAATGTATATAGTAATCGTATTCGTACCTACTTACTGAATTTAACTTAACTCCTAAGCGGTTTTAGCACTAAAGTTACTATATAAATTCAACTTACTTCAGTCGAAAATCTTATTAATATTCAGGGAGAAAAAGCGTAACTTTTACATATAATCGCGTACAAATATTAGTAAAACTTTAATTTGATACAGTAATTTAGCTTTAGCTTTCAAATAACTTTCTGTTTATAATAAATTTACATTACAATTTTATTTTATTCATTTACCATATGGTAAATATATATTATAAATATTATGACCTTAGAAGTAAATAATTCACTAGCTATTCAAAGTTATCGCGTATCTTCATTACATTATGATAATTCGATGAAGCCACGTACTAAGTATCCGGTTTCTTTTGACTGATTTTTTTATAACTTTTTTAATCGTTATCCTCGATAAATACCGATATTGCATTTGGGTTTACGTTAATTTTTACTTATAATACAACGTTATTTTTAAAGAACTCTAAATAAAAAAATAATAGATAACTTACACCATTTCAAAATATTCACTACTCTTAGGATAAGCGGGTAACTATCACGTTTGGAAACGAAATTTTACGTCGATATAAAAGACACCTAAAGGAGTTAACGCCGCCACCTTTCTCGTTATCCTACAAAAATTCCGAAAGGACTAAGCCGCTACTACGGGACTCGCCGCCATCTCTTTTAAAAATATTAATAAAGCGTTAGCCCCAAAACCACTTGTCTTTATTAACAATAAACTTCTTAAAGCTTTTAAATAGTTCTTTTCCCTATTTGATAATTCTTTAAAGATAAGTGGCCCTTCCACTGCTCCGAAAATGATTACAAAATCGTTTTTTGAAACAACAATTAAAGCTAACTTTTAAAGGTATTATAAGGCTCGTTATTTGGCATATCGCGGAAAAAGCTTTTAATATTAAAAAAAAAAAACGCTAAATAACTTGCTCGATCAAGGTTACCTTCGAGTAAATAGCTTTTGAACAGGTGCCTCTGTATTTTTCGTTAAAAAACTCGAATATAATCTAATTTTTTATCTCGATTACCGTTGACTTTACGTTATTATAAAAGAGGATTGCCAATTCTTTCCATTTATTAAGGAAATATTTACAAACATCTCCTAAATTAATTAGTTTACTAAGTTGGATATTAAAACCACTTTCTACAAATTCCGTAGTAAAAAAGGAAACGAATAACAAATTGCATTCTGTATATGTTTTGGACTTTTCGAATACATCGTTATCCCTTTCGGTTTTTTTGGAGTTCCAACTACCTTTCAATGTTATATTAATAACTCTTTACGCCCCGTTTTTGATATTTTACATTTCACCTACCTCGACTGTTAGAATAGTACTACATACAGTGGAGTAGGTTAACTTTACTGTAGGTAAAGTTGACTATACTAAACTGCAAGTTGAGTGTATTGCTTTGTAGAAACTTACCACATTGGGTGTAAATCGAGTGCAGTACACTGAACTTCACTCTATGATACGGACTAAGCAGTTGATCATATAAATTACAGTGTAGACCAGCTAGCGGTCTGCCAAACCTAGAACAATACATCTACAATTTGAACAATGTCATACTACTATTACTTCGACCACGATTTTAATCGACAATGTTGTAACAATCTAAAGCTCTAATAATACTGATCAGTACTTATTGAGTTAAGCACAAATTATCTAAGTAGAAGAAAAAGTTTTTTTCTAGTTGTTATGCTTTACATCAAACGGCGACTAGGGTAGAGGAAAGATTTTTGCAAAAGGCTTTTACTACTATGTCAGTTTCTACGGCAGTACGTAAAAAAGACCTTTGGGTTACGTTAGTTTCCACGGCAAACTAAAGGTAGCGACGGTATCGCTATTAAAAACACCAAAAAATATTTATTAACTTTTTTTAAAGATGTTGAGATTGACTGTCAAAAGTCTCGAAGTTCGACAAGTTAAAAAACGGTTAAGTAAGTACTAATATGGATATTAATGATATAAAAAAACGACTAAGTCCCCACGCTAAACAACTAATAATATTAAACGACCTTTGACCTTACCCTTTATACTAAACCTTGACCTCTACTTCATTTTTTTACTTCCTTCACGCCAATCCAATTATCAAGTTCGCTACTCTAAACGAAAAACACTAAGAATCGCCAAGTCGCGCCGAAAAAGCCATGTTTCGCGACTTCACACCAAGCTACCAAGTCGCTAAGCCGCCAAATTCCCACACGATTTTACGCAAAAACACTAGGTCCCCACGCTCAAAAATTACCAAGTCCCTCGTTTTACGTATCCTACGCAAGAAAAAACGTCAAAATTACTACCGAAAGCACTTAATTTAAAGTCATTACCGACTTTACCAATAAAATAATAATTAAGGCACTTGGACACCTTTTTATCAATTCCTATACCCACGACCTTTAAGAATAGGATATTAATAAAGACTCGACCGAGAAATACTTAACTAATTTCGTCGGTTATTACATCGTTAAACATAACAATATTAACGGCTCTAACCTTGTCTTTAACAACTTTAGTGACTTTTTAATGATTAAACTATTAATATATAAAAGGCAATTTAAAAAGAGATTAAGTTAAAGCTAATATTTAAGTTAAAAGAACAAGGGATTTATATTTAAGTAGAGGTTAATATAAAGCTGTTATAAGCCTTTTTCTACTTAACTTAACTGAAAGGCGTCTTTATGACCCATAATATAAAGGAAAAGAGGTTGAAAAGCCTGAACATCCCTATATGCGATTTAAAAGACCTCACCTTTACCTTTAGTTAAGTTAAGCTTCTTAACACGCTAGCGATAAGGAATATATTAACCTATTCTATAGCTTAACAATTTTATGTAACAACGTGGAATACAGCTTTAATGGTAAAAGAACACGTAAAGCAAAGGCTGCCAATGCGGTTAAAGGTATTGGCGTCGGCACTTTATACCAGTTAATTAAGCAAAATCATTAATCTTTCAAAAACCCTTAAATACCTATCAACCCCTAGTAATTTAATCGATAGGCTCCTTAAAAACCTTCCCCATTTATATTTGTCTACACAAAAAAAACCATTACAAATCCTACCATAAGACTTTACCCCTTGAGACAAACGACTGGAAATTACCCTTAACACCGTACTTCGAAGGCCATAAGTTCTAAACTACCAGGAAACACCAACCAAAAGTGAGATAATTATCGCGACCTACTCCCAAAACCTATTAGAATAATGAACATTAACTACAAACTATTTACAGACTTCGCTATGATTTAGAACGATGTGAAAAAGTATAACGGAAAACTTTAAAACCTTTTCGAAATCAATATAATGCTTTTCCTAAACATTTATAAGTAGATAAAGGTTACTTCTTCAGATTTTCACCTATTATTTCCCTAAATTATTATAAGGTAAGCTAGGGACTACTACCTAACTTTCCTTACTCAAGTTACCATATTCCGCAAGATTTACGATAGTATAAAGGGCCACTTCGAATACGACGTTCACCTTACGCAATACTATACAAATTGGGCTACTATAAATTAAGTAACGATAATAGCTATAAAAAGAGGAAACACCGATAAATGTGTTTAACCAAATGATTAACAAATTAATATTATGCCAAAAAGCAATAGGTAAAACATACGTTAGCGAAGCTACACCTCACGAGCGGGTACGGATAGTTGTTATAGGTATTGACGAGTTCTAATACGCCTTATAACGTTTAGATGCTACTTACAAAGTTTTTTTTAACTAATTACGTTCCTCCTTTTCAATTACAATAACACATACACCAAACTTACTTAATATATACCCCTAATCCAGAAACTTTCCTGACGTAAATAATAAAAAAACTTATGGTAATTAATTATACCAACCGTAAATATGGTTATGGGTGCCTATAACGCTTAAGGTATAGCCTACTGGTTACAAACTAAAAGTATTAATTTCGTTGGCATTGATGAAGCCAAGATTTATGCGGACCTATTAACCGCAAACATTATCGTTGTGATAATAACAAGAAATGTTGAATTTGTGGTAAGTTTAGCTGCTGGTTGATTCGGAATCCTCCTGCCAAGCGTAATAACAAAAAGTCAGTATATTATACCCAATACCCCACTGCTTCTAAATAGGATTACTTAAATCAAATTGCAAACTTCGAGGACGACGAACCAATTAACAGCGCTAATACCCCTAAGCAGATTAAGTAACACGAATATACTTCTCCTAATACGACTTGGTAACTAACCGACCACGATTTTCTGTACCGTTTAGGTGGTAAAATCCCTTAAATTTACCTTAACTAAGCTACCGACTCCTTACACACCTCTAACTTTCGTAATCTTTATACAGATTATACTTTTTAGGGTATTATGCCAGATATAGGGGAAATGAAGTACTTCATAAAAGTAGATTCGCAGTATATAGCGTTATAGAGGGAAAGTATTATAATTACTAAAAGTAATTATTACAATGTTGGTAAGTCTAAAATTAACTTTAAATTAGGTGAATTACTGTCTTTATTATAGACAACGGTAGTTTAAATTGTTATAAAAGTAATTACGTTTTATATCCTTCAATCTTTTAAATTTTTTTACTTTATTCATAGCATGTAAAGACCCTCGGTATCAATAAAGACGTTAACGTAAATGAACTGACTAAAAACGTCTAAAGGTTTCCCTTTGCCTTTAAGTAAAGGTACCTATGGTTTTATCTTAAAAGCCCAAAAACAATGGTATTAAACCTAACGGAGCCAGAGATACGTTAACTACACTGTCGCTTTTACTATTTATCTATTAATAGGTTATATTAAGTTTTAAAGTCTACAAGCCATAAATATATGGAATAATTTGACCTAAAAGCCATTAAAAAGCTTTTCTTAGTAGGTATTAGACGTTGCAACGTTATTAATTCGATTGGTCTTCAAAGTAACAGTATTATTGCAGTAGTCAGGTGGTGGATGTATTGTTTTAGATTTGGCAAACCGTTAGTCGGTCTACACTGTAATTTGTATAGCTAATTGCTTGGCCCATACTCTAGAGTGAAATGTAGCGTACTGCACTCGACTTATACCTAATGCGGTAAATCCCTACAAAGTAATACACTTAACTTGCAGTACAGTTAACTTTAATTACAGTAACGTTGACCTACTGCACTGTATATAGTACTATTCCAACACTAGCGGTTTTTTTAGTTTATGCGCACACGTTGGTGTGGTTAACCAATCTTTTCCGGTTGCCACTAAATTACCTCTTTATCAACTGGTCAGACCCCTGTCAATTTCAGTTGACTTCTATACTACATTGCACCCAATTGCATTAAAATTGACCCCATTTGACTTTAATTGCACCGTTGCCCCCGAAGTCTAAGTTTATTAACTCCTACAAAAAGTTCTTTCGCCACAACCTTTCGCAAACCTCCATTTCAACCATGCCACTCAAATAAATCGCCATCATTAGTCTAGTAGTCTTTTAGTTTGTCGGCATACCCCTGTCCGCCGTTATGTAATCTAGGTTTTCCGAGAGGTCTATTAACGTAGCCTTCGATTCGTATTGTCAGCTTATTGCTATCTATAAACCTTTCCAAGGATTTATTCGGCGATGTTTTTGTTATGGCGTTAGTGGAGCTGTCTTTGCCATCGATTTATTGGAATTCCTTAATTTTCCTCCCTTTGTAGGCTTCGTAGAGTGTTATTACATCGATTATAAGGCGTTTTTCACTGGTAGTCTCGAGTTTCGAAAGGTATTCAAAAAAACTCCTCGAACAGGTATAGATTACTACCGGAATAGAAGGAATCTTTAGTTGCCTGGTAATAATGTTAAGGGTTTCCCACATTGCTATGTTTACATTCAAGCCTGCCATTTTGCCATAGACTTTTAAAGCTAACACGTTTCGTATAATCCTTTTACACTTAACGGAGGTCTAGTAAATTAAGTTACCGATAATACTAAATTGATTTTCCTCTATATCTTTGTTAACGAAGGTTATTAAAAAGCAGATTTATAAAGATAAATTGGTATTTTTTGTAAAAGACCCGTTCGTGAAGATTATTAACTTAGCTTTGAAGAGGTCGATTAACACTATATTTATCCCGCGGTTAAATTTTAGTATCTATTACTTAAGTCTTTTATTTAACCAGTCCAAGTCTTTATCTGTTGGTATTTGTATTTATACCGCAATAGATAAATCGTAAAAGGTTTCGAATTAGCAAAATGTAACAATATAGCTACCTTCAGCACATTATTCCAGGTACCGTTAAACCCTAACTTCGTTAGTTTTGTTAACTGTAGCCAAAATAATGCCCTAGCCCTTTTATCGAAAGCTAAGGCCGGTATTAACACCAAATATGCGGATTGACTATTTATTAAAGTTAAGTTGGTTGTTGTTCGTTAGTCTCTTTATCGGTTTACAGTTTTAAAACTTAAAGTATTTAATCTCTTGTTGTTTTAACGCTATAAAGACAGCCTTTTCGACGAAAAGAGTATCGTTAGTTTATATACTTAATATGTTGAAGTCTTTTTTTACATTACTAATAAGTATGGATCGTATATTAAAGACTTTATCGTTAGCCAGGATTTAAAGTGCGATTAGTAGATTAAAAACCAGTAAATAACTGCTTTAACTAGTTCATATAGTAATTTAACACACTGTGTTACCGTTTTTGAAAGGTAGATAACACGTAACTTCTATGGCAATTTTAATAGTATAATCCTTTATAAATCCGTTATTAATTTCGTATAGGTTTTCGTAATGTTATGGCTATTAAATATAAACTTATCTTTAGGCATCGTTAACAAACTTGCTGTTAAAGCAATTACCAGGCGTTAATTAATCTTTTAAATTGTTGGTGACTACGTAAGGATCTAATTTTTGCCTTTATCGCTGTATTATTAAGCGATTAGTCGTGATTTTTCGTACAGTCGCCCCGTGGTTTTGCCTTTGACCTTGTGGATAATCCTCGACTTGAAAATCGCAACTTTTGGGTTTTAAAGGTTAAAATCGGTTTTCGACACGAATTGTATAACTCCTCGAGTTAGTAGGCTATTGATCTCGATCTTGTCGCTTTTCTTAAAAGGTTTTCCGAAGGTTTTGACAATCTCTTATACCTTAAGCTTTACTACCAAGTCTTTGTTATTCTTTTTTTTCCTACTTATTTAAGTAGTATTATGGGTATGACCCGGTGTATATTCTTCCTCTTTAACGTTTTTCTTCTTTTTCCATGGTCGTTTGCACTGGCGGCGTTTTATTGGTTTGTTAATAATAAATGGAGAAGGTTTGTATTGGTTCAGTCGTTTTACTTAAGGAGTTTAAGGGTCTTTGTTTTTAATACAGCTAATATAATATTTAACCTAAGTGATTCAAAAATATATAGAACCATTAGTAGCTGTTACAAAGTAAGTAAATCGATTTTTAAAGGGCTATTTCTAGTGGTAAATTCATCATTAACCTGATAACATACCGATTATTTTCGTAATTCTCCTAAAGCTTTATTATAGACCATAATACGTTTCTAAGTAATTTTTAAGGGCAGAGATTCACTTGTTAGGCGTAGGTATGTTTTAAAAACCAAAAGCGTTAATATTGAGTAGTTAAGTCATACGGTATCATTAAAGCGCTTTAATACTATTTATAGGCGTGCTTTCGGATCTGTAAAGCTTTTAATTTCTAATGTAAAAATATTATACGTTTGGCGAAGTAAGGCGTATGCTTTTTTAACCTTCCCAATACTTTAATAGGCTTTTAAAAGGACCTATTTGCACTAAATATCTATTATTTTGGTATCCTTTTAAAAAAATTCCGCCGTAAAATTTGTACTAATATCGTGGACAACAATATTAAATAAACATAAGTACGTGTTAATTTATAATACCTTTAATGTTTTCCATGTATCTTTTATCGAAAGGGACTTTGTAAACTTAACTCCAAAAAAAAGAGGTTACGAAGTTAACAACGTAAAAAATAGGCTTGTTTTCAAAAAAAAAACCATTAATAAAGATCTCGTAATTAAATTCTTTGTCGTTTTTCAGTGTAAATTAAAATTTCAGGAAGGTTTAGGTATAAGTTTAGCAGTAATATCACAGCCTTCTAATGGCTTTTGAAGCAAAATATTCCATATCTTTATACCTTACAAACTTTAAGACTTTATATAGCTTATTAATAGCTAATTAATTGAAACGCTGATATATTTAACGTATCTCTGGCTTTGTTAGGTTTAATACTACTTTTTTCGGACCTCAAAGATAAAACCATAAGTACTTCTACTTAAGGGCGAGTAAAAACCTTTAGCCGTTTTTAACTAGCTCATTTATATCAACGTTAACTTTAATACTAAGTGTCTTCATATCTTTTAAATGAAGTAGGAAAGGGGTAGGAGACTTAAATATGTGGAATGTAATAGTTTCCCAACAACTTAAATTACTGTTGACTCTAATAACGATAGTTATTCGCCTGGGTTAAAGTTAACTTTGGCCTTGCCCGTATCGTAACGATTAATCCCAATAACTATAATAATTTCCCTTTACAGTACTATATACTACGATTAATCTTTTATTAAGTACTTTATTACCTCTTTATCTGGCATAATATATTAAAACGTATGGTTCGTGTAATAATCGCAGAGGTTAAAGATGTATAAAAGGTTAGGGGCTTAGCTATAGTGAAGGTAAGGGTTTTTACCACCTAAACAGTATAGAAAGGCATGGTCAGATAGTTATTGGGCCGTACTAGGAGCAATATCTTTATAGTACTTGATTTACTTGAGAGTGTTAGCAATGACATCAATTGGCTTATCGCTTTTAACGCCTACGATTTGATTTAAATGATCTTGTTTTGAAATAATAGGGTACTAGATATAGTATATTACCTTTCGTTCATTATGTACTATGGGGGGTGGGGGGGTAACAAGTCAACTAGTATTTAGACTTATCATAGATCCAATATCTTTTACCACTATTACGACGATAGTTCTGGCGGTTAACAGTTCCGTTTAAGGCTTGGATTTATTAGCGCCAATGTGGTTGCTACCTTTAATCTAAAGTTAAGGTTAATAGAACAGACTTTAAGTGCTATAGGCGCTCGTACTTATGGTCGACGTAGTTAACTACGGTAAGGTTTTTTTATTTACGTTAAGGAAGTTGCCGGCTTAGGAGTATATAATAAGTGAGTTTGGTAAACAGGCTATTACGGTGGAAAGCGAGGAACGTAATTGGTTAAAAAAGCCTTTGTAAATAGTATTTGGGAGTTATAAGGCGTATTTGAATTCGTTAACGCCAGTGACTGCTATCCGTACCTGTTTATGAAGTATGGCTTCGCCAGCATAGGCTTTCATTATTGCTTTTTAGCATAACATTAACTTATTAAGTATCTAATTAAGTATATTTATTGGTATCTCCTCCTTTTTATTCTTTGCTATTATTGTAGTCCACCTTGTAGTACCTCAGTTTATATAGTATTACGCTAAGTAAACGTTGTGTTCAGAGTAGCCCTTTATATTATCGTAAATTTCGCAGAACGTGGTTGTTTAAGTCATGAAGTTCAGGTAATAATTCTTTGAGTAACTTATAAAGATTTTAGAAAATAGTAAGTAAAAACCAAAATGGAAAACCTCTATTTATTTTTAAATGTTTAAAAAGGGCATTATTTTGGTGTTGAGGAGGTTGTAAGGCTTTCCTTAGTATTTCTTTGTGTTATCCCAGATCTTAACAAAATCCATATAAGTTTGTAGTTAATATTAACCGTTTTGATAGGTTTTAGAAAAAGGTCTCGATAATCGATCCAGACGTAATTAGTGTTTCTTAATAGTTTAAGCATTTAAGCTTCCTAGGTACAGTGTTAGGGGTAATTGCTAGTTACTTGACCCGAGGGGTAAAATCCTGTGGTAAAGCCTGTAGTGGGTTTCCACGCATAGGCGAATCTAAATGGGAAAGGTTTTTAAGTGGTTTAACGATTAAATTACTGGTAAGCGATAAGTACTTAAAGATTTTGAAAAGGTTAACGATCTTTTTTAATTAACTGGTAAAAAGTGTTAATATTAATACCTTTAGTCGTGTTAATAGCTGTTGATTTACATGATTTATTGTTGTTAAGGGCGTACTCCGCATTATTATGTAAAAGTATTAAATTGTTAAACAAGTTAATAGGTTCCTTATCGCCAGTATGTAAAGAGGCTTAACTTAGCTATTAAGGTTGGGGTGGAGATCTTTTGGAATGTGTATATAGGCGTTGATATCCCTTAACGCCTTTTCTTTTTCCCTAAATATCTTAAGAGTCCAGGTCTTAAAGGCAGTTCTTTTGTGAAGCCAGTTTGAAGAAAGTTTCCGCCAATCCTAATAGAGTCTTTTTAGGGATATAAATACCATAGCGTATAACTTCTTTATTTAACATAGCCTTAACTATACGTTAGATTGTTTTTTACATATCAGAAGTTTAGTAGTTAAAAAACTCGCAAAAGTCTTGGAAGGCGCGGACGCTGTGGTCGAGCTTTCTACCGATGTCAGATTCGAGGATATGCTGGCTAACGTAATTGGTTAGGTAAAATTCAGTTAAGGTCTTATTAACGTCTGTGGTTCAGAGTTGTTTGTCGTAAAACTTGGTAAAAACAGTTCCAAGCGCTTCAATTGCCTCTTTTCTAGTGGGGTTGGTGATAACTTTAAAGTAAACGTTAGGGGCAAACATTTTAATAATCGTTCAGGGCGAGGGATTTGGTAATATTGGGTGTAGAGGCTTGTTGTTTTGGTGTAAAGTTGCGTAGAAACTTGGCGATTTGGTATGTAGTCGCGTAACGTAGCTTTTTCGGTGTGACTTGGTGTTTTCGCTTAAAGCAGTGAACTTAAAGATTGGGGTAATGTAGAGGGAGTAAAAAAAGTAAATTATGGAAAGGGTTTGGTGTAAATGATAAGGGTAAAGATCGTTATTATTGATAAAGAGCGAAGGTTTTTTGTTGTTGGCCGTGGAACTTAGTCGTTTGTCTTACAGTAGTAGCACCCGTAGTAGTAATAACTTGGTCGTTTGCTAATTTGCCGAACTTTAGAACTTTTAACAATTAATATTAACGTTTTTAAAAAGGATTAATGAAGATTTCTTGGTGTTTTCAATAGCGATACCGTCGCTAACTTCCAGATTTCTGTTGGAAGACTGATGCAATCCAAAAGTTCTCTCTGTTTTCCTACCGTTGGAAGACTGACGTAGTACTAATAAAGGCCTTTCGTAAAAACCTTTCCTCTACCCTAGCGATTGTTTAATTTAAAAAGTAATATAAAAGTAGCTTCTTTTTTTACTTAGCTTATCTGTGCTTAACCTAATAGGTAGGCAAGTACTAATCAGTGTTGGTAAGCTTTAGACGTTACAACGTTGTTGATTCGATTGGTCTTCGAAGTAACAGTAGTATTGCAGTAGTTAGGTGGTAGATGTATTGTTTTAGGTTTGGCAGACCTCTAGCCGATCCGCACTATAATTATTATGGCCAATTGCTTGGCCCGTGCCCTAGAGTTAAGTGTAGTATACTGCACTCGACTTATACTCAATGCGGTAAATCCTCACAAAGCAATACACTCAACTTGAAGTACAGTCAACTTTATTTACAGTAATGTTGACCTACTTCACTGCATATAGTATTATTCCAACAGCTTTTTTATTATTGCTAAACGTATACTTGAGCCCTTAAAGATTCAAGTTTATATTAAAAGACGATAAGGATTTTAAGTACGAATTTTTGTCGATTTGTTTTACTTAGATAATAAGCTTATTTTTTACGTCGTTGATTCCGCAACCTATTTTCACAGGGTTAAATTTTTTAATTTCCTTTCAGTAGAGGATACGTGAAAAATGTTAAAGATATTATGTATTAACATATACTTGAGCTCATCTTGCATCGTCGTTTACAATACTTGTACCAACTTTCCAGCAGTAGAGTTTTTTTTTGAAAAAACCAAAATAATAGGTATTAAGTAAAAACAGGTACTTTTAAAAGCCTACTAAAGTATTAAAAAGGTTAAAAAGGTATACTCCCTATTTCACCGAGTGTATAATATCTTTATATTGGAAATTGAAAGTTTTACAGATTCGGAGGCACGCTTATAGATGGTAGTAAAAGGCTTGAACGATACAGTGGGCCCTTACAGCTTAGTACTAATGTAGCTAGTCTTTAAAGTATATCTACGCCTAACGAGTGAATCTCCGCCTTCAGCAAGTACTTAAAAACGTGTTGCAGCCTACAGCAAAGCTTTAAAAGAGTTACGAAAAAAATCGGCACGCCGTCAAATCAATAGGGCCATTAACACCAAGAACGGCCCTATAACAATCGACGTACTTATTTTACCATTATAAAGTAAAGTCCTTGCATAACGGAAGCCGGGTAAATAAAAAGGCTTATACAAGGTATGAAGTATCGAGAACTCTAAAGTAATTATTAAAATTATTAACAGCCTTGTATCTTTTCAAACCACTTAGTTTAAGTCTTAGATTAGGGCTACTAACAATAAAGACCTTTAAGTTAAATGAGCGAACTCATACGAACCTTTTCCATCCGTTATCGATAAGCCGATAAAACACTGCTGATACGGACGACCCCTGAAAAAAAGAAATATTTAAAAAAAAGAATATACACTGAGCCGTATCTATAATAATATTTGGGTAAGTAAAAAAGAAAAGAATAACGAAAACTTAATATTAAAGTTCCGAGTATAAGGGATTATTAAAACCTTCGTCAAAACTTATAGGAAGAAAGACAAAGTCGAAATTAACGGTTTATTAACCCAAGTAATTATATAATTCGTACCTAAAACCGACTTTAATCTCCAAAACCCAAACATTACGATTTTTAAGTCAAGTATTATTCACAAGGTTGAGGGCAAAACTATAAGGCGGCCATAGGAAAAGTTACGTCTAATTGCTTAATAATACGGTGAGAAAGGTAAAGACTAGATCCTTATAAATTTTTTAACGATTCAAAAATATTTTAACGTTCAATATTTATTTTAATAATAAATTTGTTTGCGAAAACTAAAGGTAAATTCATATATAACAGAATGTAACGTAAAGCTATACATAGTTAACAACGAATTTATAACGAATCGTATTATTAGAAATACCATAAGAATAACATATTACGTATCTTTAAGGCACAGTAATACAATATATTAAGCTATTACACGGATTAGTTCAAGAAGACGTTTATTGGTTTTTAACCTATTAGTCATATTTCAAGTTACGATTAGCTATGCAGTTTTTAACGTACGATTCGTATTTCTTGGTAACGTAAAAAAGGGAATTCGACGTAATAAGTATATAAACTAACGATACAATTTTCTTTGGAATGGCTGGCTTCATAATATTGGAATAATAGGCGATAAAGTATTTTAAGTTTTGAAATCGTAAATTAATAAAGACGTTAATGAAAGGCAGTCAACTTAACTTTAATAGATTACTAATCCGTATACTTAATATTAATACTGGCTTTAGCTTTCGCTAGAAGGGTCAGGGCATTGTTTTAATTATAATCGATAAATTTAATAGGGATAGAACTGAACGGTATTTAAAATAGCGTGTTAGGGTAGTTATATTGTTATCTTATTTTAACTGAAAGCCTTTTATAACCTTTCAAACGCGGTACAAATATAAAACCCGGTAGATAAAAACTTTAATCGTTTAAATAAGAGGCTCGAGTAATTAATTAGAACTTGAAACCAAAGGATTAATATGGTTTTAATCGACTTATCGAAAGCTAAATTAATAATCTTAACGAACGGGTCTTTTAAAAATAATACCAACTTGTCTTTACAAATCAGCTTTTTGATAATCCTCGACAATAAAGATAAACAAAAAGACCAGTTGAGCATTATCGACAGCCTGATCTACTAGACCTCAGTCAAGTACAAAAGAATTACATGAAACGTGTTAACTTCGGAGGTTTATAGCATAATGACGCGCTTTAACATGAGTAGAGTACTATAGGAAACCCTTCACTTTATCACTAGGCAGTTGAAGATTCCTCCTATCCCGGTAGTAATTTATATCGACTCGAAAAGCCTTTTCAAATACCTTTCAAAACTCGGAACCATTAGCTAAAAACGCTTGACAATCGACGTAATAACACTTTGTAAAGCTTACAAAGGGAGAGAGATTGAACAATTCCAATAAATTAATGGTAAAGACAATCCCGCAAATTATATAACGAAATCAATGACAAATAAGGCCTTAGAAAGATTTGTGAATAGTAATAGACTAATTATACGAATTGAGAGCTATGTTAATAAGTTGCCCGAAAAGCAAAAATTATATAACAGCGGTTAGAGATATAGTAACAGACTGAATAACTGTTAGGTAATTAACGACGCGGACCTGTTTGGTTGGCACAGGTAAAGTAAAGGCCTACAAAGGCCTATGGGAAAGAACTTTTTGTAGAAGTTGATAAACTCGGACCTCAGAGTAAAGGTGCATTTAAGGTCAAATGTGATCCATTTGCATGCAATTGGGTGTAATTCAATATAAAGATCAATTAGAATTGAGAAGGGGTTAGCAAATTGATGGGGTTGTTATTTAATACTAACCGAAAAAGATTAGTTAACCATACTAACATACGAGTACAGACTAAAAAGTCGATAGTGTTAAAATAATATTATATGTAGTATAGTAGGTCAACATTACTGTAAGTAAAGTTGACTATACTAAACTGTAAGTTAAGTGTATTACTTTGTAAAGGCTTACCGCATTGGGTGTAAGTCGAGTCCAATATGCTACATTTTACTCTAGGGTACGAACCAAGCAGTTGGCTATACAAATTACAGTGCAAACCATCTAGCGGTCTTTCAAACCTAGAACGATACATTCACCACTTAACCAATGCAATACTACTGTTACTTCGACCACGATTCGAATCGACAACGTTGCAACAATTGAAGGCTTTACCAACATCAACGATATTTTATTATATTCGCACGGCACTTTTAACGATTGTAACGTTAAAGCTCAGCAGATAATAATCGCTTTAAACTTTACGAGTTTCAATTTCAATATATGCAAATGTAAATTCAGCGTTCAAAAAACCAAATGGCTAAAATTTGTTATAAAGGTTAACGTCGGCGTCCGCATAAATTTTTAAAAGTTACTTCTTATACATAAATAAACGACTTTTTACGTTTATATTAAAAGTAAATGATTTCTTTATACCCACTCAATTTTACTAAAATTTCATTTACTATTATTTTACAATTATAAAGCTTATGATTAACTTAACTCGAAAAAATAACTCTTTTCGTTATGGACCCGAGGAAAAAGTCGATTTCGAATAATTTGAACTTAAATTTCTCTTTAAGCCTATTATCGTTTAATAAAATTCCGATCGTTATACTTTTGAAAAAAAACTTTATTACTTTAATTAGGCCCTAGGTCACTATCTAATTTAATGTGGCAATCACTATTACCTACACCCAGTGACTCATTACTTTCATCGTTTATTGACTATCGAATATAATTACGAAATCTACGATAAAAAACTACGTAGGATTATAAGTTACTTAAAAACATTAAACAAGGAGCTCCAGAATATAGTACACTTATTTACTATTTTCACAGTTTATAAAAATTTAAATTACTTTATAACTATTGAACAATTTCCCGCACAACGCGTTTTTTGATCTGAATGATTTTTTTCGTTTCGTTTTCATTTAATTTATAATAAAGGGGTCAACTATATACGTTCTGATGCATTATCTTCCAAAAACTGGGATATTTCTAATTGTCTTTTCGATACACGATTTCTAGACCAGGAAATTTAGCTTTTACGCCCCGAATAATCCGCTTTCAAACATCTTCCGCGCAAGCATATCTCTCAGTTAACAGTCGTTAGCAAATCTATTCTAAAAAATCATTCACTTTTTACCAATATCGATCTTTCAAGTAATTAAAACGCTGTTATTAACCGTAACGCTATTTATCCCTAATTAATTCGTATAATATGTATAAACAACTGGTGTTTTCCTGTTAATATTGGTATTAATAAAGATTATGTATTTAGGGTTTAGATTTAGAAATATTTAATAAACAACGATAATATTTTTTAATTTTGGAACCTTATTGGGGTATTTGTTTACTGGCTATTTACTACCATATTAGTACAAGTTACTTACGATTTACTTTTCACCGACTACCCGAGCTGCAAAGTTACTATTATTATCCTTTTTGATACATACTTTTAACTCATGTTATACCGCTCGATCCAGCGTTTTCACCGGAATTACGAATTATATAAGCGTATAACCTATTAGAGATATCATCGGAGAAAGCCTTTTAAATCTTTACTGGTTCTCTAACAAATTTAAAACGAATTTTTTATCAATTTTATAATTAACCTTCCTTAAAACGATGTTGATAATCCACGTTACCTAATAAATATTACGGATTATTTGAACAAAACCATTACTATTAAGGCTAAAACTATTATGAATATTGAGGCTTATACGGAGAAAGGTTTAAACTATTATTGGTGATTTTATGTATTTTCTCGTATATTCGTTTATAACCGAGGTTAAATTTAAACCGCTAGGTTTGAAAAACAGTTTTACTATTAATAAAGGTAAAATAACGTTTAAACATCACCTTGAACTCAAAAACCAACAACTTTACCAAATATATAAATTAAAGAGTTTTAATGTATTTACTTTTTTTATTGTTAACATTTGACTTGATTAAAGCCATTTATTACCTAATTATCAATTAGAAATAAATAAAGAATTTACGATTACTATTGGTGTTAACGCATTTTTCATAATTTATAGCTGTTGTATCGACCTTATATTAACCGTATAACATTTATTTATTCTGGCTACTAGGTCATGTACGAAGGTCGAAGATTTCGTTTAATGTATCCGCTATATGACAAAGTTTGCGTAAACCGTAATGGCAGCTTTGTAATAATGTATAAAAAAAGCTTCTAGTATTAACTTTCCCTTTCGATTTTTTTTTTAGGTAATAACGCTTAAACATTTTTTAAAAATGGTAATTTAAATAGGTTTTCAAGAAAAAGTAAGTTAATTTTATAACAAATATCGTATAATACGTGTTATTAATTCCTAAGTTGTCGAATTCAACGTTTGTAGAAAAAAAAATCCCCTATTTTATATGGATTAACTTATCTAAGACGCTTTAAACTCGCTCCCGAATCAATAAACCCATGATTTTTAACCACCAGCTATCGATGCTATAGGTAACGACGGCGAAACTGAACCAAAGTACTACATCGAAAGTATATTACGAATTTGAAATAAATACTAGGTAAGCTTTCCCTAACGTAATGACCCCCCGAAACGACAAATAATAGTTAAATATGTAGGTTATATAGGCGCAATTTAAAAGCTTTTTAAGCTTTTTATATATTATGGCCTTCGACGCTTTCGAATCACCCTATAAGTCAGCCAAACTTAACGATGGGCTCTTTCGCTTATCTTGTAAACAAGCATCTAATATTATATTTCACGTTATTAAACAACGCAAAAGCTATTATTTTCGGGGTATCAAGTATAAAAGTAGCTAATATTAATGAAACAACTAAAGCTACTTAAATATATTTATATATTTACTATCCTTGAAGCCTTCGTTTACCAAGTTCTTACCTATCTCCATTAATTTGCATAACTTAGCTTTAATATAACCTAACTTACCGTCGATAAGCTCCAAAATTTCTAAAAGCTATTTAGTCGCTTCAAGTTACGTTTTCTACCTGCTTGTTAACTGTGATACTTACATTTCCCTTTCAACACAATTACCTATTTAAAAACTTTACTTTTTATTAAAAATCTGTACAGTCCGTAAGCCACTCGACTGGATACGAGTGGTAAATATTAAGGCTGCCTCGCCACGCGTGTTAACTATTTGTTACGTAACTCAACGAATTTTCATGGCCTTTTTAGATATGAAGACTTACTTTTATACGTTATTTAACCGCTTACTAACATTTGAAAACCGATTTACAAATGAATAACTTACCTTGGTATTAAGTATCGAAAGTTAAATAAAGTTTTAATGATCACTTTACGCCCTTATTTATGTTGAAATTTAAATTTGGAACCGTATATATATAACTACAACTACAAATTATAACTCTAATAGAATAAAAAAGATAATAAATACATATATTTAGCCGTTTGTTAATAGTTTTCTAACGGTTGTATAGGTTTAGCTTGCTTTCGGTTTCCTAACAAAACTTTTTTCAATCGTACGAAATTTGGTAAATACATTCAAAATATGTTTATTTACGTATCCTATTAGGGTACATGTCTATAGAACGTAGGGCATAGAATGATACTATCATTAATAAAGACGAATTAACTTTTAATTTGATATACTTATACTTTTACTAACTTTATTAATGGCTGTAACCATTTGGTAATTCATTTCAAAAGCTATGAGCAATAATAACGAAGTAATAATGATAGGAAAAAGAGAAATTTTTACCTTTTGTTAGAATAGTAGTAATTTCAATGCAGTAGTTCATCTTTAATTACAGTAAATTTGACCATACTAACTGCAAGTCGAGTGTATTGTTTTGTGCGGGCGTACTGTATTGGCTGTAAGTTAAGTACAATATGCACCTACTTCACACTAGGGTACGCGTCAAGCAATTAACACTACAAATTATGATACAGACTGGCTAGTAGTCTACCAAACCTAAAACAATATATCCAGTACTTGACTAATATAATATTATTATTATTTCGACCAATAGAATCAACAATGTTGCAACGTATAAAGCCTTACTAATATTGATCAATGCTTATTAGGTTAAGCACAAATAATCTAAGTACAGGAAGAAGTTACTTTCCGGTTATACTTTACGTTAATAACAGCGACTAAAGTAGATGAAAGATTTTTACGAAATGCCTTTACTACTGTGTCAGTCTTTACAGCAGTACGTAAAGAAGACCTTTTGGCTGCATCGGTTTTTACGGCATTTTAAAGGTAGAGAAGATATCGCTATTAGAATCACCAAGAAATCTTTACGAATTTTTTTAAAGACGTTAAGATTAACTATCAAAAGTTTTAAAATTTAGGAAATTTGGCAAACGCCTAAGTTAGTACTACTACAGGTATTACTACTACAAAAAAGACTAAATCTTACGGCGAAAATAACAAATAACCTTCGACATTTACCTATAAGAACAAAAGACCTTCGATCTTACCCTTTATACTAAACCTTTATCCTACTTTACTCTGTTTACTTCCTCTACGTTAATTCAATTATTAGTATCACTAATTCGAGCGAAATTAATAAGTCTCGTTGAGAAAGCCACATCATGCGACCTTACGCCAAAACACAAAGTCTCTACGCTCCCGAATTACCAAGTTCACTACACGTTACACTAACAAGTCCTATGCTACCCAGAACCTTAAGATATCACTTAACCATAATAGAATGAAAGAAATTAAAGCTATTGGATCTCTATTCTCGAAACATTGCAATAAAAAGTTCTAGAAGTATGATATCGATGAACACTTAACGGAAAAGTAACTGGTCAGTTTTATCGGTAGTTATATCGTTGATTTCGATAGAAGCGAAGACCTTAACTATGGTAACCGTGATTTTCGCATATACAGTAAGTTTTTCGAAGATTAAACTATTAATATATAGAAAAAAGTTTGAAAAAAGTGTTAAGTTAAAGTTAAAGGCAAAATTTAAACGACGAGGGATTTACATATCAGAAAAAAGCTTCATCAAGCTGGTAAAAGCCCTCTTTTTTCTGGTTTAGATTAAGGAATATCCTTGAGACCTATATCGTAAAGAAAAGGGAATTAAAGAAATTTAATGCCTCTATACACGTTTTAAGGGACCTCCCCTCCACTTCCAACTGAGTTAAGTATTTTTACACATTAATGATAAAGAACCTGTCAATTTTCTCAGCAGCTTGATACCTTCACGTAATAATATGGAGTACGTTTTGAGCGGCGGTAGGGTAGGTAAAGAAACAGTCATTAATAAGGACAGAGGAATCAATGTTGGTGATCTTCACTAGTCAATTGAATAAGATCGTCAAGTCCCCTAAAACCGTTAAACCCTTATTACTCCATATCCATTTAATTAGAATCGCCAAGCTCTCTAAAAGCCTTCATACAACAGGTTTTCCTACACACTTGAGCCTACCACAAATCCTACCACAAGACTTTACCTATTAGGCTAAGCGACTAGCAATTATCTTCAACATCATGCTTTGAAGGCTTTAAGGATTAAATTATCAGGAAATACCAATAAAGACTAGAATGACTATCGCGACCTGCCCCCAAAACTTATAAAGATGGTTAATATCAATTGCAAACTTTTTACAGATTTCGCTAAGATTTCAAACGATGTAAAAAAGTATGACAGAAAGCATTATAACCTTTTCAACACGAATATAATGCTTTTTTAAAATATTTGTAAGTAAATGGAGGTATCCCCTTTAAGTTTTTACTTATTATTCCCTAATATTCTGATAGGGAATATCAAGGACTATTACTTAATTTTTCTAACTCAACCAATCATCTTTCGCAAAGTTTAACATAATATAAAAAGCTACTTTTAATACAATGTTCATATTTTCTAATATTATACGGACTAGATTATTGCAAGAAAAACTATCATAATAGCGAAGAGGAAAAAAAAGAAAATAGCAATAGATATGTTAAATTTAATGTTTGATAGGTTAATATTATGCCAGAAATTAATAGGGAAAACTCACGTTAAGGAAGCTATATTTCGCAAGCAGGTACGAGCGGCTGTCACAGGTGTTAGTAAGTTTAAATACCTTTTACAACGTTTAAATACTATTTGTGAAGGCTTCTTTAGCCAATTGCTCTCCTCGCTTACAACTTCAATAACTAGTATACCAAACTCATTTAATATATACCCTTAAGTTGGAAGCTTTCCTAACGTTTATAAAGAAAACTTTACGGTAATTAATTATACTAATTGCAAATACAGTTACAGGCGTCTTTAACGCTTAAAGTCTGTTCTATTAACCTCAGATCAAAGGTAATAGTCATGTTAACGACAATAAGGTCAAGATTTAAACGGATTTGTTAACCGTAAGAGTTATTGTTGTAATAGTAGTAAGAGATATTGGATTCGTAGTAAGTCAGGCTATTAGTTAACTCGTCACCCCTTCGCCAAGCGAAATAACAAAAAGGTAATGTATTATATTCAGTACTTTACTACATCGAAATAGGATTTAATAAACTCAATTTTGAACTTTAAATGCAATGAGCTAATAAACAGCAATAATACTCCTAAGCAAATCAAATGATATAAAGAAATTATTCCTAACGCGTTCCAGTAATTAGCCGACTACGCTTTTTTGTATTATTTAGGTGGTGAAAACCCTTAATTTTACTTTAAACAAGCTCCTAACCCCTTATTTACATTTAATATTTGCGATCGTGACGCTGATTACATGTTTTAATATATTATATTAAATATAGGTGTAGTAAGGTACTAAATAAAAACCTATTCGTAATAAATGATGCTACGGAAGGAAAGCACTACAGATATTAAAATTAATCGTTATGATGCTAATAAAGCTAAAGTTAGCTTCGAATCAGGCGAATAAATATTGTTATAAGCCGATAACATTTTAAATCATTAAGTTTTTTACCATTTTTCTTATTTATTTCAAGGATTTAAAGACTATAGGCGTTAAAGTTAAAGTTAATGCCAACGAACTAGTTAAAAACGGCTAAAGGTTTCTCTTTGCCTTTAAGTGTGAGTACTTATAGTTTTATCTTTAAAAACCAAAGGTAATAATATTAAATCTAATAGAGCTAGAGATATGCTAATTTTACCAGCGTTTAAATTACTTAACTGTTATCAGGTTATACAAAATCCTGAAGTTCATAGGGTATAATAATATGGAATACTCAGATTTAAAATTTATTGAAAAACTTTGTTATCATTATTGAAAATATGCTTAAGTCCTCCGAAGATTGAAATTTATATTGAAAGACGATAAAAACCTTAATTATAAGGTTATTATTACCATATTTCGTTCAAATAATAAGCTTATTTTTTTACCTAGTTTACTTTGCAACCTTTTTTACATAACTAAGTTTTTAAAGTACCTTTCGGCAAAGAATATATAAAAAACGCTAAGTATATTGTGAATTAACACGTATCTAGGCTTACCTAACATTGTCGTCCACAATATTAGTATTAACTTTACGATGGCAAAGTTTAAGGAAAATGTCAAAATAATGGGAATTTAGTGTAAACAGGTATTTATAAAAGCTTACTGAAGTATTAGGAAAGTTAAAAAGGAATACGTATTACTTCTATAAGCGTATAATATCCTTAAATTTGAGATTGGAAGTTTTACGGATTTGGAGGCACGTCTTTAGATGGCGGTAAAGGGCCTGAATGATATTTTAGGTCTTAATGGTCTAGTACCAACGCTATTAGTCTTTTGAGCATATCCATATCTAACGAGTAAATTTCTACTATTAGCAAATACCCAGAAGCGAGCTACGGCCTATAATAATACATTAAAGGAAATTCGAAAGGAATTAGCACGCCGCCAAGTTAATAACACCCCCAATACTAGGAACGGCCTTACAATTATTGACGTACTTGTTTTGCTATTACAAAGTAAAGTTTTTATATAAAGGAAGCCAGGCAAATAGAAGGGCTTATATAAGATTTTGAGTTTCGCTAAATTGAAGCTAGTTGTTGAAACTATTAAAAGTCCTCTAACGTTTTGTATTACCCAGGTAAACCTTAAATTGGTACTATTAGCGATAAATACACTTAAGTTTAATGACTAGATTAACAAGAACCTTTTCCACTCATTATCTATAAGCCGATAAAACTCTGCCAGCGCAGATAACCCTTAAAAGAGAGAAACGTTAAAAAGGAGGAATATATACCGGAATGTATTTATAATACTGTTTAGGTAAGTGGGAAAAAGAAGAATAACAAAAATTTAGTATCAAAGTTTCCAATGTAAGGTATTATTAAAACCTTCCGTAAAACCTTTGAAGAAAATAACAGGGTCGAGATTAATAGCCTACTGATTCGAAAAGTTATATAATTCGTGCCGAAGGCAGACTTCAACTTCTAAAACCCAAATATCACGATTTTCAAGTCGAGGATTACCCATGAGGTTAAGGGTAAAACTATGGGGCGACCGTACAAAAATCACGCCTAATTACCTGAAGATACGGTAAAAAAAGAAAAAAAAAGAAATCTTTATGTAATCGTTAACAATTTAAAATATTAGCTAACGCTTAATAGTCGTTTTAATAATAAGTTTATTAACCAAAACTGAAAGTAAGTTTACATTTGATAGCTGGAATATAACGCAAGTATATATGTAATTATTAATTGACTTATAGCAGATCATTTTGTTAGAATTACTATAGGAGTTACGTACTATTTATCTTTCGGGAATGGTAATACTATATATTAAATTATTATACAGATTGGTTCAAGTAGACGTTTATTAGTTTTTAACCTACTAATTGCACTTTAAGTTAAAGTTAGGTATAAAGTCTTTAATATACAATCCTTATTTGTTAATGGCTTAAAAGAAGGACTTTGGCTTGGTGGGTATACATACTGACAATACCTTTTTCGTTGAAAAAGCTGGATTTGTAGCATCTAAATAGTATACAATTAAGGATTTCAAGGTTTGAAACTGTAAGTCGGTTATGACATTGATAAATGATAACTAATTTGACTTTAACGAATTGTTAATTCGCATACTTAGTGTTAATGCCAGCCGTAATATTCTCCAAAAAGGTAAAGGTATTGACTTAACCATAATCGACAGGACTGACATAGCCAAAGCTTAACGGTACCTGGAATAGCGTACTCGTGATAGCTATATTGCATCCTTATATTAACCAAAGGCCTTTTACAACCTATTCATCGCGATATAAGTATAAAAACTAATAGATAACGACTTTAATCGGCTAAATAAAAATTTCGAATAGCAAACGCGAAATATACACCCAACGATTAATATACTTTCAATCGACCTATCGAAGGCTAAATTAATAATCTTTACAAACGAGTCCTTCTCAAATAATACCGACCTATCTTTATAAATCGGCTTCCTAATAAAACTCGTTAATAAGAATAGATGTAAAGATCAATTCCGTATTATTGACAGCCTAATTTACTAGACCTCTTTTAAATATAGGAGGATTACACAAAACGTACTAGCTTTAAAGGTTTACAGTATAATGTCAGGCTTTAATATAAACATATTATTATGGAAAACATTTAACGTTATTATCAGGAAGTTAAAGATTTCTCCTATTCTGGTGGTGATTTGTATTAACTCGAGAAACCTATTCGAATCCCTTTTAAAGTTCGGAATTACTAACGAAAAACGCTTGATAATTGACGTCATAATACTTTGCAAAGCCCATAAAAGTAAGGATTTCGAACAGTTCCGGTGGATTAATAGGAAGGATAATCCTGTTGATGTCATAATAAAAGCGTCTCTAAACAAGGTCCTAAAAAGGTTTATAGATAGTAATAGGCTAACTATACGTATCGAAGGGTACTTTAATAGGCTACCCAGCAAAGTTAAGTTACGTGACGTTTAGGGATATACTGGCTAACTGGAAAACTACTAGAGAATTGACGATGGCAACTTATTTAATTAATATAATTAAAAAGTTATATATAGGCCTATGGAGGGAAATTTTTTTTTAGGGGTCTGTTATGACCCAAGCACGTTGGCGGATTAGGAAACAAGCCAGCATGCAGCTGAGCTACCGGTGAGCCTCAGTGAGCACCGGTGAATCTCAGTGAGCACCGGTGAGCCTCAGTGAGTACCGATGAGTCTCAGTGAGTACCGGTGAGCCTCAGTGAGCACCGGTGAGCCTCAGCACTGAAGATGGTATGAAGGCTATAGGATATAAGGACACGGCCATCACCACATAGATAGTATTTCCTTCATAGCTCTTCAGTTGTCAATCTAAGTATTCAGTCTCAGTATATTCTGAATAGCCACACGGCTTTTGATCATTACTTGCACGGTTGCGATATTGTTCACTCAGTACCTCTGCTACCTTCTTGATAACATAAACCCTCCAACACCTTCTATATACTCACGGGTATTTAGTGTGATCATTACAGGGTCGATAAAGTCGAGATTTGGAGAAATGGAGTAATCGACGACAATTAGGATTAATTTAAGTGAAAATAGGTATAACTCGATATAGAGGTCAATTGGAATTAACAGGGGTCTAACCAGTCAATAAGATCACAATTTAGCATTTACTAGAAAAGATTAGTTAACCATACTGGCGTACGCGCATAAACTAAAAAGCCGCCAGTATTGAAATAGTAGTAATTGTAGTGCAGTAGGTCATCTTTATTTATAGTAAAGTTAACTAAACTGACTATAAGTTAATTGTATTGTTTTGTACGTGCCTACTGTATTGACTGTAAATTAAGTACAGTATGCGCCCACTTTACACTAGAGAACGGGCCAAGCAACTGGTCCTACAAAATACTATACAGACTGGCTAGCGCTCTTCCAAACCTAGAACAATAAATCTACCACTTGATCAATGAAATACTACTGTTACTTCGACCAATCGAATCGACAATGTTGCAATATATAAAGCCCTACCAACACTTTTCTTATTAAGGAAAAACGGGGAGCAAAAGTACAATTAGGTACTTCTATACTAATGGAAAATGTTTGTAAAAGAGAATTTTTGTATTTTTGAAAGGGGGGCTTACGAAACTATTTATAAAGAGGGTGACAGCAGCGCCTTTTATATGGTATCAAATCGTTTGATAACCTCAAACCCTTTACGCAAAACTATAACCTTTTAAGTGGCTTTGGAGCGGTTGATTCGCACCTGCCATACCCCTTGATTAGCTAGCACCTTTTATCACCTTCCACACTACGCCATGAAAAAAAAAGAGGGGGATAGGGGGGGATGTGAACTGAAAGGTAATATCATAGGTTAATACCTACCTAGTAGTTATTGGAAATCTAGCCCTGATAGTTATTATATTCTTATGGCTTTTTAAAGCCGTTTAAAAGCCGCACGGAAGTATGCCCATATAGGAACATACCCTTACACGTCATATGACCGGGTTACTCCTTTCTTTGCAGCTCCATAGTAGCTTTCTAATAGGAGTTTCTTCTCTTCTCCATCGAGGTTTATAGACAGAATTCGACCACCTTAAGCGACAGCTCCAGACTCAATCCCTTTACACTACTATACAAAGGTTGTTAGGAAAAAATGTTTAAAAATTTATCTGTTGGAATAGTACTACATGCAGTGCAGTAGGTCAACTTTACCTACAGTAAAGTTGACTGTACTGAAAGTTGAGTGTATTGCTTTGTGGAGACTTACCATATTGGGTATAAGTTGAGTGCAGTACGCTACACTTCACTCTAGGGTACGGGCCAAGCAATTGGCCATACAAATTACTATGCAGACCGGCTAGCGGTCTATCAAACCTAAAACAATACATCCACCACTTGATTAATGTAATACTACTGTTACTTCAACCAATTGAATCGACAACGTTATAACAATCAAAAGACTTACGAATACTAATTAGTACTTATTAGGTTAAATACAAATTGTCCAAGTAGAAGAAAAGGCTACTTTCCAGTTACGCTTTACGGCTATAGCGGCTAGGGTAAAGGGAATATTTTTGTGAAAAGCTTTTATTAGTATTGCGTTAGTCTATAACGGAAGGAAAATAAATAATTTTTTTTTGGGTTATGTTAGTCTACAATGATAACCTGGAAGTAGGCGATGGTATCGATATTAAAAACATCAAGAAATCTTCACAGACCCTTTTCTTTTTTTTAAAAAAAACGTTAAGATTGACTATTAAAAATCTTAAAGTTCGGCAAGTTAGCAAACGGCTAAGTCAGTACTACTATGTGTGTTATTACTGTAAAAACGACTAAGTCTCTACACCAAATAACCATAACAAACAACTTTCGACCTTATTCTTTATACCAAACCTTTTTCTTTACTTTAATATTTTCACCTTCTCCACGCCAATTAAATTGCTAAAATCGCCATTTCGAGAGAAAACACCAAAAATTACAAAATCGCGTCGAAAAAGCTATATTATGCAACACTAAATTGCTAAGTCTCTACGCGACTTTATACCAAAATACTAAGTCCTTAAACCTAAAATTACCAAGTTCTTCGCTCTATACGCCTACCAAGTCCTATATAAGCCAAAACTTCAAAATTTTTACTGCTAACATTCACTTGAAAACCATTACTAACCTCAAAAAAAAAGTAGTTAAAGCCTTAGAAACTATCTTTATTAAATTTTACGACGAAAACCTTTAAAAGTTAGATATCGATAAAGAATTAAAGGGAAAAAATGTTACCAAATTCGTTAGATATTTTATAGTTAAACATAATAATAATAATTACGACTATAGCTATACTTTTAACAAATATCGCAACTTTTTTGACGACTAAACAATTGATATATAAAAAGTAATTTAAAAAGGAATCAAGTCGAAACTTAGGTCAGAATAAGAGAAACAAAGTATTTACACTTAATTATAAGGCCCCATAACGTTAATACAAGCTCTCTTCGACTTAAACCAACTAAAACAAATATCTTTAAATCATACAGCCCAAAGAAAAAAAACTATTAAAAAACTTTAACGCATACATACACAATTTAGGGAACTTCCCCTTTATCTTTAACTAAATTAAGCCTTTTAATGCGCGAATAATAAGAATATTAACCTATTTAATAGCCTAACACCTCTACGTAACAACGCGGAGTAAACCTTAAGGGGTGATAGAGCGCGTGAAGCAAAGGCCAACAATGCGGCTAAAAGTATTAACGTCGGCGCTTTATACCAGTTAATGGAATAAGATTGTTAGGTTTTCCAAAATCCTTAAATGCTTATTCCCCATTAGCAATTCCATCGAAAAGCTCTTTAAAACCCTTTCTTATTTAAGTTTACCTATACGTGAAAGTCTATTATATGTCTTATTAAAAGACTTTACCCTTTAAGTTAAACGACTAGCAATTACCCTTAACACCGTATTTCGGAAGCTTTAAGGCTTAAATTTCCAAAAATTACCATTTAAAATTGGGATAATTATCGCAACCTTCCTCTAAAACCTATTAATATAGTTAATATTAATTACAAACTTCTTACGGAATCCGTTAAAATTTAAACCGATGTAAAAAGTATGATAAAAAGCCTTACAACTTCCTCGATATCAAGATAATGCCTATTCTCAACATTTTCAAATAAATAAAAGTTTTTCCTTCAGGTTTTTACTTACTATTCTACGGAATCCTTACAGGGCACGTTAGGGACTATTACCTAACCTTTCTTATTAGAGCTACCATGTTTCGCGATATTTACGAAGATATAAAGGGATACTTCGAATACGATGTCTAACTTACACAATAATACACAACCTGAGCCACTATACGGTGGATTATAATAGTAGCAAATAAAAAAGAGGAAGAAATACTAATAAACGTCTTTAATTAAATGATTAATAAGTTAATATTATATTAAAAAGAAATGAAGAAAGCCTACGTTGGGGAAGTCATACTTTGAGAGCAGGTATGAGCAGTAGTTACGTGTATTAACGAATTTTAATACGACTTATAACATCTCAATGCCATTTACAAAGGCTTTTTTAACCAATTACGCTCCTCACTTACTACTGTAATAACGCGTACACCGAATTTACTTAGTATATACCCTGAAACCGGCAACTTCCTTAACATAAAAGAAAAAGACCTTACGGTAGTTAATTACGTCGACCACAAATATAGTTACAGGTACTCATAACGTTTAAAGTCTAGCCCACCAACCACAAACTAAAGGCAATAACTACGTTAACGCGAATAAAACTAAGATTTAGGCGGACCTATTAACTACAAGTATTATTGTTATAAGAGTGGTAAGAGATGTTGGATCTATGGTAGGTCTGGCTATTAGTTAACTCGATACTCCCTCGCCGAACGTAATAATAAAAAGGTAATATATTACGTCTAATACTCCATTACTTTCAAACAGGATTACTTAGACTAAATCTTAGATTTCGAAGGCAATAAGCCAATTTACGGCGTTAATTCCCCTACATAAATTAAGTAATACGAAAATATTACTTCTAATACGGCTTAGTAATTAGCCGATTATGCCTTTTATACCGTTTGGGTGGTAGAAACTTTTACTTTTACCTTAACCAAGCCTTCGAACCTTTACATACTTTTAATTTTCGCGATCGTTACGCGAACCACACGTTTTGAGTTATTATACCAGACACAGGGGTAATAAGATACTTAATAAAAGGTCATTCGAAATACGTGGTATTATGGAGGAAAAATACTACAGCTACTGAAATTAATCGTTACCATATTAATAAGACTAAAGTTGGCTTTAAACCAAGAAAACAACTATTGTTATTAGGGATAATGGTAATTTAAACTATTGTAAAAGTAATTACGTTCCACATGCTTAAGTCTCCTACTCCTTTTCTATTTTACTTAGTGGATATGAAAACTTTCGGTGTCAATATCGACGTTGACGTGAACGAACTAATTAAAAACGACCAAAGGTTTTTACTCACCCTTAAGTAGGGGAACTTATAATTTTATTTTTAAGGCATGAAAGTAGTGGTATCAAACTTAACGAAGCCGGAGATACGTTAATTATATTGGAGTTTTAACTACGTAGCCGTTAATAGGCTGTATAAAGTCCTAAAGTTTGTAAGACATAAAAATATGAAATATTTTACCTTAAAAGCTATTAAAAGGATTTGATACCACTGTCAAACCTATAATTAAGCCTTCCGAAAATTTAAATTTACACTAAAAACGATAAAGATTGTAATTATAAGATCTTCATCGATATATTTTACTTGAATAATAAGCCTATTTTTTACGTCATTAATTCCGTAACATCTTTTTACGAGGTTAACTTTTTAAAGTTATTTTAGACAAAAAAAGGTTGAAAACTTTAAAGATATTATAAATTAACACGTATTTAGGTCTACCTAACGTCGTTGTTTACAATACCGATACTAACTTTACAGTGGAAAAGTTTTTTAAAAAATTAAGATAATAGGTATCTAGTATAAAAAGGTATCTGTAAAAGCCTACTAAAATATTAGAAAGTTTAAAAGGGTATATAACCTATCTCGTCAAACGTATAATATCCTTATATTGTAAATTGGAAGTTTTACTGATCCAGTGGCATGTTTAAAAATGGTAGTAAAAGTCTTTGTCGGTAGGGTCTCAAACCTATAATATTCATGTGAACATAAGGTCTTTGAGAAGTAATTAAGATGATTGGTAATTGTAGTATAAAAGATGAATATGATATTAATGAAGATGCATCCAGAGGTGTATGCTACAGATGAGGGCTTATAAGCCCTCGCCTAGAGCGTACCACTCTGAAATACCTGCTTCTAGACCGCTCCACGCATGAGAGTATAATCTGCAGCGTATCATGTTATCATATACTCTACAAAAGGATAGCTTGTAACATAACACGTGATCATATACTCTGCAAGAGTACAGTCTGTAGCATAACATGTGATCGTATCATATTTTAGGAGTATACATTACAGCGTAATATATTGCTACCCAAATATACTATCTATAAAGATATATAATAATATCCATACAGTCAATGTTTTCTTATTTATTTGTGCGTTCCGTATCCATTAGTAACATTATAGCTTTGGTTAGTGTCTTTCATTCAGTAGTGATAGTATTGTTGTGATACGGTTCATATTAGTTGTATAGTAGCGATATTCCTTAGTTAATAGTAAAAGTAGGTGATATTCCGGATCCAATAGTGACAGTGGTGTATGCCATCATTCCAGGTAAAACTTCTTTCTTTTCTTCGTTCTTTGCTTATAGTAAAGTATTGATGTTGCGAATTGGATTACGTAACCTTTCTCATAACGTCGATAGTTGTAATAAGTATCAAAAGTATTATATATGTTTTAAATACGTACGTTAAGGCGTTGTACGTGGGTGATAGTGGTGAAACACTATTGGAATTGACTTGTTTTCGTGGGTAGGTGGCTCGTTACTGTAGTGATAGGAGTGGTTTTGTTTTCTTGTAGAGGCTTAGTTGCGTATAAAGCATTTGGACACTCTTCCTCCTGAAGTATCGGCTTGGATTGGTGTAGTGTAGAAGATTTTAAAAGAAGTGAGCGGTGCGTTTGTTGTATTTGTGGCAGATCCTGTGATTTGTGGTTGGTCGAAAAATGCGTGTGTAGTAGATCTTGTAATTTGTGGTCGGTTGGAAGTTGTATTTGTGGCAGATCCTGTGATTTGTAGTCGGCTGGAAGTTGTATTTGTGGCAGATCCTGTGATTCGTGGTCGGTTGGAAAATGCATATATGGCAAATCTAGCTCTTCCTCCTCCTGTAGCCCTTTTTTTTTTCCTTCTTGTAACTGCGGCCCAGACTATGTATCTAGGCCTTCTTTCTCTTGAAGCTGTGGCCTAGACTGCATATCTAGACCTTCCTTCGCCTCCTTCTTTTTCAGCCCTCTTTCTTTTTACTGCGGCTTTGACTGTACACACAAGCCTTCCTTTCCTGGCAGTCTTTTTTCTCCTTACGACCCATATAAGCCTTCCTTCCCTGGCAGTTCTTTTTCTCCTTATAGTCCATATAGGCCTAATTTCCCTGACAGCTCTTTTTCTTCTTATGACAGTCTTTTTTCTCCTTATGGCCCATATAGGCCTTCCTTTTCTGGCAGTTCTTTTCTTTCTTGCGGCCCACATAAGCCATCCTTTCCTAATAGTTCTTTTCCTCCTTACGGCCCACACCAGCCTTTATTTAACACCTACAAGTAATATCCCTCCATAAATTCTCCTTTCATAATTTCTTGTTTCGTCTATTTAGATATATGTGTAAGCTGGGCCATTGCAAACAGGGCTTTTACGATACGTCTTTCACTCGGTATATTAATACCTTTGCTTCGCAATCGTTTCCTTAGGATTCTTATAATCGTTTCATCCATCATTTGCCATATATCTAACGTCTAGTCCGTAAAGTCCTCTGTAAAGCCGTCAAACAAATCGCGCCCTTTAAATTCGCCACTGTAATAGTTAAAAATCATTTTTGTAACGTATGTAATTGCTGTATATAGACTTAGATTCTCCACTGAAGCCTCGATTTTGTTATTCCAAAGGTTAAGGTCCAAATTTTTGAGGATACTGCTTCGAAACGACGTGTGTATAAAAAGGTACTCCATATATTCATTGGCTTTTGCCAGGTTCATTACTGGTGGAGCTATCCTTTATTTCAACGCTTGCTAATTTATACGAGCCAAGCGGTTAGAAATACTTAAATAAACTTAAAATAAACAGGGAAAACGGAATTGAAAAAACGAAAGTGGAAAGGTTTTGTTAGCGCGTAATAGCGTTATACTAGCTAAGCGGCTAAAACAAAAACTCAAATAAACTTAGAACAAATAAAACAAACGAAACTAAAAAGAAAAGCGAACGTAAAAAGGTTTTGTTAGCGCGTAATAGCGCCACATTATCCAAGCGGCTAAAAAAAAACTCAAATAAACTTAGAACAAGTAGGGTAAACGAAAATAAAAAATAAGGTGAATGCGGGAAGGTTTCGTTAGCGCATAATAACGCCACACTAGCCAAACAGCTAGGAAAATTCAAATAAACTTAAAACAAGCAAGTTAAACGAAACTAAAAAAAAAGAAAAAAACAAAACAAAACAAGCGAATACAAAAAGGTTTTGTTAACGCGTAGTAACGCCATACTAGCTAAACAACTAGAAAAACTCAAATAGAATTAGAACAAACAGAGCAAACGGAACACGAAACAAAAGCGAACGTGGGTAAGATGGATAGGGTAAAAGGAATGTGGGTAAGGTAAAGGAAAAATGTGTGATCCGGTGTGCGGGTCGGTCTATAGTAACGTGCTGTAGCAGAAATTAGTGGAGGGATCGTTTGGTTGCTTGGTATATAACTGATTTGGCTTTGCTGGAGCGTGTGGTTAGAAAAAAAAATCAGATAGGTTCCAGCGAAGGGTTCCGAAACTTGGTGCCTTTGACTTGCGTAGCCTGATATCCTGTAAGTCCCAGTAAAGGGCTCCGAAAAACTTGGTGATTTTTCTGTCTTGCGTGACCTAGTGCGTGATAAGATGCCTTTTAAAAAGGATACAGGTTAATCATTCAGAGCGCCAATACAAGTTGGTGGTTTATGGAATGGGGCTAATCTTTTTAAAATCACTCCGGATCTTATAGTCTTGTAACGCTTCGGGTTTATTGGTACTCTCGCGTAATTCCATACTCCCTATAGTTCTTATAAGGTGTTATAACTCAAGGACCAACTGTAGACTATGGAACAGGCCAGCGGCCAGAAGCTTGATGTCCAATACATCAAACGGGGATATCTCTTATGTAAGGACCCAGGGTTAGGGTTGGGACCGCAAGGACCGAAGAGCGGTTCAGTCGATACTACATAGGACTTCAGGAAGCAACCAGCAACTTCAGTGGTCCAGTACTGAAGATGGTATGAAGGCCATAGGATATAAGGACATGGCCATCACCACATAGATAGTATTTCCTTCTTAGCTCTTCAGTTGTCAATCTAAGTATTCAGTCTACACATCTGAATAGCCTAACAGCTAGTAATCATTCTACAACACGAACAAACATCTTCTTAATATTGCACCTTTGTTACCTCTAATACCTTACTGCTAACATAAACCCCCTAAAACCTTCTGTTTACTCACGGGTATTTAGTGTGATCATTACATAAGGCGTAGTGTTAAAGCACAAGCAGTTGGTACCGCTATAGCATCCCGTTATAGATATTCAACGAATGCTTGTCTTTTCTTCCTAAGCTGTCTACAGTTGACCGAGTTGGTTACTGATCAGTGTTGGTAGAGTCTTAAGCCTATAATATCCACGTGAACATAAGGTCTTTGAAGAGTAATCAAGATGATTGGTAATTGTAGTATAAAAGATGAATATGATATTGATGAAGATGCATCCAAAGGTATACGCCATAGGTAAAGACTTATAAGCCCTCGCCCAAAGCGTACTACTCTGAAATGCCTGTTTTTAGACCACTCCACGCATGAGAGTATAATATGCAGCGTGTCATATTATCATATACTCTACAAGAGGATAGCCTATAATATAATACGTGATTATATACTCTGCAAGAGTACAGCCTGTAGCATAACACGTGATCGTGTCATACTTCAGGAGTATATCTTACAGCGTAATGTACTGCTACCTAAATATACTATCTATAAAGATATATAATAATATCCAAATTCTTAAACAATATTATGGACCCTAACAGCTTAATATCAACGTTACTAGTCTTTAAAGTATACCTACGTTTGATAAGTAAATCTCTACCCTCAGCAAGTACTTAAAAACGTATTATGGCTTACAATAAAGCTTTAAGGAAATACGAAGAGAATCGACACGCCGCCAGGTTAATAACGCCCTTAATACTAGGAACGGCCTTTTAATAATCGACGTATTTACTTTGTCGTTACAAAATAAAGTCCTCGTATAACGGAAGCCGGATAAATAAGAGGGTCTGTATAAGATATTAAATATCGCGAACTTCGAAGTGGTTATTAAAACTGTTAACGGTTTTATATCTTTTCTAATTATTTAGGTTGAACACTATATAAGGGTCATTAATGATAAAAACCTTCAAACCAAACGATCGAGTTATTACGAACTTCCTTTACCTGTTATCAAAAAACCAATAAAACGTTGCCGACGGAAACGATCTCTAAAGAAAAGAAACGTTAATATATATATATATATATACTAGACCGTATTTATAATATTAATTAGGTAAATAAAAAAAGAGAAAGATAACAAAAACTTAAAATTACATCTCCAGGTATAAGGAATTATTATAACCTTTGGTAAACTTTTTTAAAAAATTATTAAGTCGAAATTAAAGGCTTACCAATTTAAAGGGTTGTATAATTCGTTTCGAAAACCGATTTTAACTTTTAAACCCCAAACATTATGATTTTTAAGTTAAGGATTATTTACGAAGTTAAAAGTAAAATCACGGGGCAGCCATACAAAAAATCACGTTTAATAGCTTAAGGATACAGAGACAAAAATAAGGATTAAATCCTTACGTAATCGCTAATAATTGAAAAGATTGGTTAGCATTTAATAGTTGTTTTAGTAGTAAGTTTACTAGCTATGATTAAAGGCAATTTTGCGCTTAATAGCCATAATATAACACAAACCTATACATAATTAGTAACGAATTTACAACGGATCGAATTATTAAAACTACTATAGAAACTATGTATTATTTACTTTTTAGGTACAGTAATACGATATATCAAGCCATTATACAGATTGGTTAAAGTAAACTTTTATTAGTTTTTTATCTACAAATCGAACTTTAAATTATAATTGATGATAAAATCTTTAATATACAACCCATACTTATTAATAACAAAGTAAAAGGACTTCAGTATAGTAGGTATATAAACTAACGATGTCCTTTTTGTTGGAACGGTTAGCTTTATGACATTAGAACAGAAAGCGATTAAAGACTTTAAGTTCTGGAATTACAGGCTAGTAACGACGTTGATGGAAGGTAATTAACTTAATTTTAATAGATCATTCATCTGTATACTTAGTGTTAAAATCGGATTAAGTTTTCTCTAAAAGAGCTAAAGCGTTATTTTGGCTACAATTAATAAGACTAATATAGTCAAAGCTTAACGGTATTTGGAACAACGTACTCGAGATAGTTATATTGCTACTTTATACTAACCAAAAGCCTTTTACAACCTTTTTATCGCGGAATAAGTACAAGACCCGGCAAATAAAGATTTTAACCAGCTAAATAAAAGGTTCAAGTAGTAGATACGAAACCTAAACTGAGGGATTAATATAGTTCCAATCGACTTGTTAAAAGCTAAGTTAATATTCTTTACGGACGGATTCTTTGTAAATAATACCAATTTATTTTTACAAATTGGCTTTTTAATAACCCTTATTAATAAAGATAATAGGAAAACTAGTTTAATATTATAGATAATCTTATTTACTAGACCTCTGTTAAGTGTCAGAGGATTATACGAAACGTATTAATTTTAAAAGTTTATAGTATAATAGTAGGCTTTAACGTAGGTATAAAATTATAAAAAACGTTTAATATTATTATTAAACAGTTAAAAATTCTCACTATCCCGGTAGTGATTTGTATTGATTTAAGGAGCCTTTTTGAATACCTTTCGAAATTCGGAACCACTAGTGAAAAACGCCTAATAATCGATATAATGGTACTTCTTAAAGCCTATTAATAGAAAAAGATTAAGAAATTTGGATGAATCGACGGTAAATATAATCCCGTAAATAATATAACAAAAGCGGCGCCAAATAAGGCTTTGGAACGATTTATGGATAGTAACAAGCTAACCAAATACATTAAGGGTTACGTTAATAAACTACCCAGAAAGCCTAGATTATGTAACGGCGAACAAAAATATGCCGGCAAACTAAAATATTGTTATAGAATTGGAGGAATTAATAACAATCTGTTTAACTAGCATAGTTAAAGTAAAAGCCTATAAAGGCTTGTGGCAGAGGAACTTTTTATGGGAGTTAATAAACTCGAACCTCGAAGCGAAAGAGTAATTAAGGCCAAATGGTTTTAATTTGCATGAAATTGGGTATAATTTAGTATAAAAGTCAACTGGAATTAACAGGGGTCTGACCAGTTGACGAGGAGATAATTTAGTGATAACCGGAAAAGATTAGTTAGCCATACTGATATACGCGTACAAACTAAAAAGCCGCTAGTATTGTAATAGTACTATATGTAATGAAATAGGTTAAATTTACTTATAGTAAAGTTGACTGTACTACAAGTTAAGTGTATTGCTTTGTAGAGACTTGCCGTATTGAGTGTAAGTCGAGTGCAGTATGCTACACTTCACTCTAGGGTATGGGCCAAGCAATTGGCCATGCAAATTACTGTGTAGACCAGCTAGCGGTCTACCAAACCTAGAACAATACATCCACCACTTGACCAATACAATACTACTGTTACTTCGACCAATCGAATCGACAACGTTGTAATAATCTAAAGACCTGCAAACATTATCTAAGTTTAAGTAAGGCTTTGCAAACGTATATAAACGCGGTAAGAGATACTATTGCCAATAATATCTTTGCCTTTTTTACGTATCTACTAAAGATATTCATTTATTACGCATTTATACAACATGTTGACCAAATCACCCTCATTTCTTTTCTTTACAAGGAGGTCAACCCTTTGGTTAAACAATTGAATCTTTAATGAAATTTTAAGTTACCCATTAATAGCCTTTTATATACTTAAATTCTATTTATAAAATCATTTACCGAAATTATCAAAGTTGATAGATTCCTTATTATATCAGGTGGGGTTTAAATTAAGGATAAAGTAGTTGATGTAGTTAATTAGGTACTTGAAGGTAAAGTTTTCGTTAACTTTAATTTGTCAAAAGTTGTTGTTAAAACACTTAACGTACATCAATCTAAGGCTTTTGATATCTTTTTGTCTTGCAAGATTGGTAACGATATCAATTTTAACGTTTAAGGTAGCTATCTCGACGAAAATTTAAGAGTATATGAAGAAAATAAAACTAGTGTAAGAGAGTAAATCATAATTATTTGCCGTTTAAGTTGCTGTTTATAGTTCAAAGTTATAGAGCTTAGTCTTTTTTTTTGCGATTTGAAATATGTAGTAGTAGCAACTACAATAAAACTAGGGACTTAACTGTTTGCTGACTTGCTAACTTAATGATTTTAAGACTTTCAAGCAATCAATCTCAACGCTTTTCTTCAAAGACTAGTTCAATAATGATTTCTTAGTGTTTTCGATTATACTGACGATACCATCGCTACTTATAAACTGCTGCGAACAGCTGCACAATCAATAAGCCCTCCCTACTTGCTACCGCGAATAGCTGTATAACATATAGGGGCACTTCACAAGAATCTTTCTTTTACCTAAATTATTTGTGACTAACCTAACAAGCACTGATCAGTATTGGTAGGCTTGTATCGTTGCAACGTAGTCGATTCGAATCGTGGTCGAAGTAATTGGTGTATTGCATTGAAAGTAGTGATGTGTTACTTCTAAGTTTGGCAGGCCGCTAGCCGGTCTGCACACTACTTTGTATGGCCAATTGCTTGGCCCGGGCCCTCCGAAGTGGGCACCTACTGCACTTGACTTGCAGAAAGGTTTGTAATTTATGTGCGTCTTGGATCCGATATCCCGGATCCGATATCCCGGATCCGATGTAGACTCTGAATCCACACACATACTGTGATACCTGGGAAATGCATTCTTTACATGTAATAGACAACTCCCGCATGTACTATAGTAAGGATCTGAAGTAGGGCTAAGGGTGCCACCCAAATAATGATGTTGACAGAAGCCAACTGACTATCTGGGGTGACGACTGGATGACGCATCGCACCTGCCACCACAGATCCATATGGGTGAAGTCTTGTACCGCGACCTTCCTAACTAATCGGGTTTTCCAAGCAAACCCTTGAGGGATTGCTTGCCGTCCCGACTTTATCAACAACGTCGCGGTATAGACTATGTACATGGGTGCCTTTATTCATTTATACAACATAGTATACGTTTGTACAGCCAAGTCCCTAGTATAGATGTCATGTGCGGCAACGTCTAGTAACAGTCTACAGTATATAATACCAATGCAATCAATACCCGATCGCCCAAGATCGTTTCCTACATGTCCAAGGAGGTGGCGCATCTGTTTCCCACAATGATATGATTCTGTATTTTCGACCGTAGCGAAATAACTCGGTACGGTGCGCAGCGGGGCCCTGGCCCGCGTTGTGGGAACCGATCGCCACAATGCGGACCCGGTTCGACGGCGTGTCGCCGCCGGCGGCGAGGACCGCGAAGGAGGCTCCTCCCCGGTGCGGTAATTAGAAGCCGCGGAGGGGCGGGCCAGGACAGCCAGCAGCTTGCGATCGCCGCGATGATGCGGACCGGCGGACATCTGACCGATGCTGGCTGCCTATCGCTGGAACAGATCATATGGACGAGTGGCGGGCCCCGCCTGGAGTGTGGAGCAGGGCAGAGAACGGCAGGACGCGCGATGTGAGAGAGATTTGGAGGAGGGCGAGCGCCCCGTGCGCCCCGTTCCCAAGGAGGCGGGTTGGCCCCGTGATTCGTGGAAAATACGCCGGAGGGGAACGCAAAGGAAAAGCGCCGACGTGGGGAGGAGGCGAGGCGCCGTTCGGAAGCCACGCGACGCGCTAGGGGTTCGCGGCCGCTTGCTAGGCCCGCTGCTAGGCCCGCTGCGTGCCTACCGACGGAGCAGGATGCAGCGGTCGTTGCATGCCACCACACACCTCAGAGCCGCAGCTCCATGATGATGGGACGGCTACCCTTCGCTGTGTCCGGAAAAAGGGCTCGACTGGCTTGATGTCGCCCTGACTGGCTGGTCTGGTGAGCACTTGGCCGTGATAGCGCGGGGCGTTGGCTTGCAAATTTCTGCAATCACGTTAAGCACATAACCCGGGCGTTATATTGGATTGGCGTCCGTGATGAAAGGGGGGTTGGAAGGGGCCGGAGCCGGATTTCACTAGTCGTTTGGGCCAGGCACCCCACCTAATCCCCCGCAACACTCCATTATACGAAGAACGAAATTGTTTGTGGGCATCACGAGGGATTTTAGTTAGGAAAGACCAAACAAGGGCGACGCCCGGTGATGTTCGCGCGACGCAAAAGGTGCACAATCTGTAGCGCAGGAGCCGGCCCTGCCTCCGTCGCGAAAGTGGGCGGCAAAGGCGTCCGTGATACCTGGGGCACAGGTCAGCGGCTCATTGAGTGCAACGGCGGACTGGTTGCAAGCGCCGATTTGGCTCGTTGCCGAGGAAAAGGCTCCCTAGTCGATCACCGTAGTATACATCTCGCTCACGCGCACAACCAAGATATCAAAGAGGATCTTGTCGGGTTATGTGGGGCGGACATCCCACACGTCTGTGCGTGCATCGCGCATTGTGCATCGCGCATTGCGCATCGCGCCATCGATGTTCAGTGGTTAGGGCAGGGTAGGAATAGGTACAGTAGCTCGGCACTAGCATTTCTCAGGAATACTACCATGTATGCCCCTGGCCATTCGGAGGCCATTCGACGGAGAAGGGAGGCCCGTTGTGTTCGGACCTTGTTCTGTGACAGATTTGTTTGGATTGACAAAAGGACAGGACGGTGCCATGGATGGCTTCCAATCGAGCCCCTATGCGCCATGTGGTTCTGTATCGTGGGGGCTGCCTTGTACCTGATGCTGCGGGCCTTTACTACTACAGATGCAGCATCTGACGGCCTGAACAATCTCGCGGCGAGGCAAAAGAGGCCCCACCGCATCAATCCTCACTAAGAATTCAAGTTGCCACATTCAGAGAAGTCGATTCGTCCGGTTGTAGAAAAGATAACGGTCACTCGCACACTTTGCTGGCAATCACAGAAACTTGCCGCCGAGGAAGTGTAATTAATTATTCGGCTTGGCGTAAAATTGCTCCGGCCCGTACATCAATGACTTCTGTCCCGCCGATTCCCGCGAAGGACCAACCTATGTAGTAGTACGTACCTAGTTTCTAGGAGGGCACTTGGCCATGACGACGAATTTACCATGTAAATACCTGTACAATAAATTATGACAGGCCATCAGCAAGTCTTCAGAACTGCGGATGCTGGAAATATGATTGGAGAGGTGTGGAGCGCTTCAAACTTCAAACCCGAAAACGGGCCCGACCTTGCACGGGGGATGGATGACCAAGGCCAAACGGCCACTGTCCGCCAAGGGGCTTTTCCTGCAACGTGCAACGTGCCCAGCGGATGGTGGTTTTGTGTTGGGTTGTACACAGTTCTGGGTGCCGCTTATCCGGCTCCCTACTTTTCCGTACGTACCCGACCGGAAATTCAAGATGGAATATCAAATTACCAACGCAAATGATCAGTTATATCCAATGCTCAACAGCAATATTCCACTGCTGAAACCACACATGTGCTTCGGAATCATTGTACACGATCCATCATTGAAATAATCCATGAGAAGGTTATGGGTCAAGGCATTCATTGGCTACACATCTCAGGTAGTGCACCGGATAAGTGACTCCCTGTACTTGTACTGCACGTGCACATCATCCGGCCTGTCTGCCTCGCGCAACTAGTCCTGGTCGCTGCCTTGGTTGTGGCTTGCTACAGTAGTCCGTAGCCTCCACGAACTCTATCAACAGCTCCTCGTTTTATAAAGAAGGCCCCGCGACACTTCTTTGACAGAATGCACGACGCAAGCCCCTCTGCACCCTTTCGCCCATCCACCCATCCCCATCGGAATCCGATTCTGTCATTTTCCCGTTGTTGTACCTGAAACATCGTCACTGTGTAGGTTCTTGACTTACTGGCTCATACCCGTCCACTACGGCGCCGAGACAGGATCTGCCGTGCATTCACAAGCACGTTCGGTCAGACAATTCTCTCCCTGTGCGGCACTATAGCGGCGCACTTTATGCCAGCCTCTGGATCTGGAAGTCGTTGGTTGTCGATTGTCGGGCAAGGTTGACTTGGCATTCGAAAGACCCGGTTCTGGCTCAGCCGTGTTCGGAAGAGCGCACACAAAACCAGAGAATCCGTTGTGAGTCCCAGGCTTCACCGTTTTCCCCCGTTTTTCATGTCTTGCTTCTCCGTTTTGGCGTTCCCTGGGGCGCTCGGGCAGGGAACAGGGAACAGGGAACAGGCCTGAAGCCCTATTGCCACCCACACACCCGCGAATTTGCTGCAGGGACCAGGGGCCACCCCGTCTTGCAGCTTGCAGGCGTCTCAGGGATATGCCGGGCGCCTCTTGTAGCATATCACGCCCAGTCTGCCCTTCTCACACCAGCAGCACCACACCACACCTGCCGACTCATTAAAACATGTCGAGCCTCCATTTCGTCCGAACTGGTTTCTTCCCTCTGCCCCTACATGTCCTGCAAGAGCTTGTCCGTTCTCCACTCGTGTGAGAGCGAACGATGCTCACTTCCTATCACGTTGCAGTAACTGACCGGAGCACCAAGCTGATAAACCGGCTTCGACCCTCTCCGAGCACAAGAAAAAGACAGGCCCAGCGCAGCAAGTGTCTCTGATAGACTCCCTACTCCCTTGTTCGGAACGTACTCTTCCTGTCTTTCCCCGCACACTACACGCTCCCCTCACCGAGCCATGTCTCTAGCAGAGCTGGAGCAGCCCCTCTTGCCTAGGGAGGTCGACGCTGCAGTGGGCCGCTTCGAGTCCGAAATCGATAGCTACACGGCCGAACCCTTCTTCATAAACGTTCCTGCCACCAATGGTCCCGGCCGACTCGACAAAGCTTTATGTTCCTCGACCGCTGCCCCCCCTTACAAAGCCCTTCACTCGCCTTATGACATGCAGCGACGCTACCAGGACGCAATGGACGGCGTGCACCATCTCATCCCGCCCACCTCGGGGCAGCTTGTCGTCGAGGAGCAGGCGCCTGTCTTGCCTCAGAAGAGTGCTCTCAGGGCGTCCCGGCTCCTGGTCCTGAAGATCCCAACGTCTCCGGAGCCCCTCAACTTCACACCAACGCATCACGAGGAATACCTCTCGTCCGAAGAGGATGCTTCCTCTTCCTCGGCCGACTTCTCAGACTTCGAGTACGATACGAGCAGCGACGATATGACCTCGCCCACCGAAGAATGCAGCAATCATGTCACAGCCAGGGTCGTCTCGGTGGTCTACTCGGGGAAGCCCTCGGTCATCAACGTGCCCCAAGTACGGAGGTCCATCTCGCCCAACCCGATTGATCGGCCCGCGAGCTCGGGCGGTCTTTCCAACAGAGCATCCTATGTGACTTCATTGAAGAGCAGAAGGACGTCAGTCTCTACCACAATCTCGTTTCGCTCCTCCGGTAGTTTCCACCCACAGCGCCCTACACCTCCACTAAGAAGTAGTAGCATGCAACCACCTTCAGAAGCCATGAAAGCGAAGCTAGGTTTCCTGCGCATCGACCCTTATGCGAACGGCAGCTCCTATTCTTTGAGCCCCTCGTTGGAATCGGGTGAATTGCACGAGACAGGATCAAAACCAGCAGAGGAATTCGAGCCACTCAGGACGCCCAAGTCCCCTGCCGGCAAGATGTTCAAGGGTGTTGCCAGGGCCATGTCTCTCATGAAGAAGAGGAGTGGCCCGAGAATGAACCAGGCCTTCCTTGCATCGGAAGGGGAGCCATCATCGCGACCGTCGACGCCACTGAGTGCCATGCCCGAGGAATCAACAGAGGAGTCACGCAAGGGCCAGGTGGCACAAGCAAGCGGCAACAAGGAGCCAGAGAGCGAAGCAGCAGCATCGCCCCGCCCACCCCCTCGACCGCTATCGCAGCCTGCAGCCACACACGACGACATCTTCCGGATGGCCAAGAGGAACTCGCAGATGAGGCATCTGATCCCACCCCGGACTTGGCACGGGGATTCGCTGGAGTCGCCCATCTCACCCATCTCGCCCCTGGCAAAAGAGATGGCCCCTCCCAGCAAGCGGATGTCCACGTTCGGTCTCTCCCGGCGGCGCATGAGCCTAAAGCTCAGCAGCAAGTAACAGCAGTCAGCCACTGGCATCTCATATGCTGCTTGGCCCGTCGGCGGCCGCTTGTTTTCCAAGGCCTTTGCAGAGCGTCGGAGTTCCGGTGGGCGGGAAGGAAATCGTCATAAACGAAATGCTTACGGGGACGGGTGGGGATCGCGTCATCTGCGGCTATTTTGACACCGAAAACTTGGTGCATGACTTTGGGGGCGTTTGGACAGGACTACATGGAGTGGGGAACATGATGGGTATAGTCCGACATCTTCCATGCCGGCTTGCTGCGCATCCATGTTGCATAATCGTGGAAGGAACCACAGCATCGGACAGCCATTCTTTTTTTTGCCATTATCGTTTGTCCGTCTGTTTTGACGGCGACTTTAGCATCATCATGCAAGCGCAGCGTGTCCAGTCTCTGGAATATTGGTAGGGAGGAGAGGAGGTCGCCAGCAGCACCTCACGAACGTGACGGTACCAAAACAGCGCAGGAGCGTTGAGTCGAGTCGAGTTTGCAAACAAGCCCCACAATACCAGTCACTTACATTACATCATGATTCTCACTGTTCCAAGACTTCTAGCCACAGACAACACCCGTCCTTGCGTTCGGTGGTGCGTGTCTCTGTGCAACGTTGCATCCGCCTGCAGCCAGCCGCTGATCCGCACTGCGACCAACGAACGGCCTGTCCTGCAGCGGACACTCGTCTGTACCACCAGATCATCCCACCAGGAGGAGGCCACTCTACACAGGCTGCT
>JASMMZ010000012.1:839187-859400 GCA_038502455.1 Anisogramma anomala | reverse complement strand
GGGTGGGGTAGAGGGGAAGGTGTGGACAACAACGTGGGAGGGAGCTTGGCGAGGTCGTGAAAGGCCTTTTTACAGGCCCGTCAGTTCAGTTCAGATCAGGTTTGTCCGTCCGCCGCGGACGATGCGCTGCTCGCCGTCAACGTGCGGCCTGTTTCTCGGCCGATTTGGCTGCGATTTCGTCGCGCCCCGGGCCCAAGCAACCAATTCAGTCACTGCCAGACCTCCTCCCTTCTTCCTCACCTGATCCTTGCAAATGCGGAGCCGCATACGTCGGTGGTGCTGGTTTGGAAATTGGAACGCAAAGTATATTGATGCACTTGGGCTACCGTAGAGCCCAGCGCCACCTATACTATTCGTAGGCTCGAAGCCGTAGAGAAGGGGATAGGACTGCCACAAGATTATCTGTCCCTGGCTAGAATCACTGTTGCACGTCTAGGTGTTGTCACGCGACTTGGAAGACGTGGAATGAAATCAGTCCATCTTTCTTGCCCCCTACCACAAAACAAAACAAAACAAAACAAAACAAAAAAAAAAAAGCGGACCCGATGCCTCCTCGCCTTCACTGCAGGGCCCGAGTCCGAGGGTCCATATCCCCTTCCCTTTGACTCTACCATAGTAGGCATACTGTTGACTGAGTTTTTTCGGGGGGGTCTTGTTCAGACTTTGTTAGCTTATTCTTTTTATCATCACCCTGCATGGACTCCGCAGGGGACCTTTATAGCTGTTACACCGCATTTTTGAGCGTTTTGAAATAATATACTTTTTTGTTTACGGACCTGCTATCTGTTGTAAATCTCATTGTGATTTCATTGAATTACTAACCATTGGGTTGAATTTATATCGGCTTTTCCAGCATGATTTGTCTCGACCGTTACACTACCTTGACAACCATTTCGGCTAATAATTACTTCATAGCCAGTTAGTACTCTGTCCGGGAGCCTGGCAAGGTTTGGTCCCGAGATATTTGGCTTGGGTATATATAAGGTGTGGATATGTAGCTTTCGCTAGCCTCTTGTGGTAGAGGTTGCGGTGTGCTTTCCTGAAATTTATGACATGATCCACACACTAGCTTCAAGCTGTAAAACAATGAGAAATATCGCCTATCGAAAATTGGCAGGTGGATTTTGCGCATGAATTAAAATGAAAAGCAGCTTCTTAACGTCATACAGAGATTAAAGTACCTTGATCTCTTCATGCCAAAGCGAACGAATTACTCCAACCACCCACAAAATTATGGAGGAAAACATGTAAAATGGGCCAGTGGAGTGTTCAGGCTACTTTGCTCGTCAAGTCTTGAGTTAGTCATTCTACTGACAGTTGAAATACAATACTAAACAAGTACTCATTTTAGTATATGTTGGAATACTATCAACGGACGGAAAAAACAGCTTGGCGGAACTGATAGTATAGGCAGCAAGAAAACAAACAAAAAGGAGACGGATTACAAACAGACCACATGATGCTTCCAACAACTGCTTTTAATCCAGGACACGTTAAGGAACATGCCCGAAGTACCTTTGCACGCCCTATCGAAGTGCTGTTCTATACTGGCAGTATACCAACCTCGATAGCCATCCTCTTCCCCATGCAGCGGAGTAACACTGCCACGGGAGCAGCGTGTCGGAGCTGTTCAAGTGCCCACCCCTCAATGCGGCCCCGGTCCCAGCGCCGACCTGCGTGTCCTCACGGCACCCCCGTGCCCTCGCGCGCTGCAAACGGAGAGCGAGCCGTACAGCACCGACCTAGAGTCGAGCGGAACGGAGGGGAGGGCCGCTCCACCACCAACCAGGGCAGGCAAGGGCGGGCGCAACCCAGGAACCAAGCAGTGAGCTCAGGGTGCGCGCAACCACACAAAGAGGTATCTGCCGTTGACGTCTTGCAGCAACAGCCCAGAGCGGACATTGAACAAACGGTGGACCAGACCGAGACAAAGGGACTTTCGGGACTGCCTCTTCTGGCTCGACGGTCATCGACGGAAAGGGCGGAACTGTGTGCAGTATGCATGCAGTGGGTTCCTCGTTGCGCAAGTAGCTCAGAAATTGGCGATAAACTTTCAACATACCTCGCAGCAACATCGATCCGCTACCAAAAAAAAAAAAAAAAAATCAAGATCCCAGCGCGGCAGCGCCGTCCCCAGTTTGTGGGGACAAAATGAAGGTATGGGTGGGCAGGCAGTAGATGTAACACCGCCCGACCCGCACACGCAGACCACAGTTGTGTGCGGTGGGTGGCAGTGCCATGTATTACTACTTGCTGTACCGGTGCCCCTCTCGAGCACCCGTCAGTACACGCCGTCTCGCAGGCTTGGGTGGAGTAGCGGTCCACCTGGTCTTGTGTTGGTGGATATGGCACCGCGGTTCTGATATGTGGGCTTCGCGGAACATGCAGAGCAACTTGGGTACATTCCCAGTCCCGTGCCAGAGAATTCCACGCATTCTCGGTCTCGCAGGTACATTACCATCTTGGCAGGTCCTTGTGCGATAGCCACCTCGTGCGTGATATTCCCATCACCTGAGACCACAGCGAAAGTGGCAACTAGTGGTAGTGGACTCATGAAAAGACTCATGTTGCGGTCTTGCATGGCCTTGAAGTCTGATATGATATTTCTCCCGTGTCAAAAACAGTATGAAGTGGATACCCGGGCGTTTGGATGACCATACGCAGTCGGAAGATTTCCCCGGATCCGAGCACACGAGGCCACATATACGGACCTGGAGAGTGCGGGAGGCGAAGGCGAGGAGTGCCAGCCAGATACGCATATGGTGAGAGGTGATCTAGGGAGACTGCGCGGCGGTTGCCCTTCAGGGCCTCTGCAACACCCCCCGAGGGACTTTCAGCATTCCCAACACCCTCTCCAAACGCACCAGCACAGCTCCAGGCGGCGCCTCCATCCAACTCGCCATCAGCCCGGTATCCTGTCTCCCGTCGACAACGTTCCTCGCCCCGCTCCGCGCGCCGCATCCGCCAGGACTACCGAGACGCACGACATGCGAGTAAGGGTGGCCTGCTGGCGTTCGGCTGTCCGCTGATTCCTGACTATGTGTACTGAACCATGCCACCGGCCGACGTTCACGGGCTTGTATAAGGGCGGCGGCTACATGACCGGACTGCTTCCGTGCAGTTCTCGGCGCTGACAAAGTCGGGATGGCACAACTTGCTGCTGCTCGCTGGGCTGCCGCGGCTCCTGGGGCGTCTAGAGCAGGGAGTGTAGGGATGAGAGAGGCCGAGTTCCAGACGCAGGATATATTTCCGGCTGTACTCCAGGGGCCTGTGTCGTTGTCCAGGCCAGGCGGGGCGTAGCTAGGAGCGCGCGATGCGCAGCCGCCGTGCCGGTGTCTTGTGTTGGAGCATGTGGCGTCTGAAGCAGGGAACCAGCGGGCCATGGGAACTTCTGGTCAAAAGATTGGTCTAGCAGCAGGTCAAGCTCTCGACACATTGGGACCCGCAGACTTTGGCCACTGGCCCGTGCCGACAACCGACTCTCCAGCTCGCAGCCTCAGCCCGTCAAAAACTCCGCAATGTCCTTGTCCTCATCATCATCCTGCATGTCCTGCAGCCTCTGCTCCTCCGCCGCCAGAATCTTCTTGATCGTGTTCCTCTGGCGCTTCCGCGCTTTCTTTCCCCACTCCGTCGCCGTCGCCTGGGCCCGCAGCGCACCCTCGCCGCCGCCGCCGCCGCCGCCGTCGTCGTCGTCGCTGTCCTCGGGGATTTCCTTGTACCCGCGCAGCTCGTTCGGCGACATCTGCGCCGCCGCCGCCTTCTCGGCGGCCTTGGTCGCGGCGGCCTCCTGCTCGTGCTGCTTCATCTGCACCTTGCTTCCCCACTTCATCATGTACGGCCGCAGCAGGCAGTAGGTGCCGACGACGATGACGAGCCGGATCCACTTCTCGGGCGACATGCCGTCGAAGGACTTGCGCAGGTTCGTCGTCAGGCGGTCGTAGCCGATGCCGACCAAGTGGAGGATCTCGGCCATGGTGGGCGGGGTGCGACGGGGGGTGTGTGTGGTGGTGTGTGGTGTGGAGGATGGGAGGAGCCCGATGAAAGGGGGTTGCCGGCGGGTGGTCGGCTGGGGTTGACCGGCGGGGAACTGAGTCGAGCGTTCCTAAAGTGGAAGCAACAGGTTGCCGACTGGAAGATTCTGGGCAGGTTGTGAAAGCGATGGAGGGAGAGGAATCGGTGCAGTACGAGGGAATGCGAACCAGGTCATAGGATGAAGGAAGCCCCAAATATGACTTGGACAAAATTGCTGCAAGGCTATCCCAGGAAAGCGCGCTACAACCTGTAATAGTATAGTAGAGACTAGACCCACAGGGGTCCGAGCCAAGGCCTTGGCCGCACTACCACGACTAAACACGGCTCAAAGAAGGAAGTCGCGTCTCGCCAACACCGACGACTCTCCTCGCATCCTGTGTGACAGGCATGTACATCATCTTGGGAACGCCTCACACATTGCCACCTCCCCGTCCCTGATACGAACAAAAAGCCACCATGCCGGACGCACAGGAGGAAGAAGACATCGGCGAGGTATGGAGACGGCGCACCATCAGCGTGCAGCCAGCGCAGTGCTGCACCGCGCCGACACGCGTCACTAACCCAAACACAACCCCCAAACCACAGCACCTCAAAGCCGCGCTGTGGTTCGCCGTCGGCAAGATGGTCGACGAGGACGCGCTGCGGCGGAACCGCAACGCGACCCCGCAGTTTATCGGCGCGCTCACGGAGATGGTGTGGACGCAGATCGGTACGATGGGGGGACCATCCGCCACCCCCTCCCCACTTCCCCCCACCAACTGCGCAATGAATTCTGGTGGCTGATGTTGCGGCAACACACACACAAAAAACACCCCCACCCCTCACCACAGAGAACGTGGCGCTCGACCTCGAAAGCTTCAGCCGCCACGCCGGCCGCACGACGGTCCAGACCGCCGACGTGCTGCTCGTGGCGCGGCGCAACGCCGACCTGCACGCCATCCTCGAGGAGTTCGTGGGCGAGCAAAAGGGCGCCGCTGCAGGGCCCTGCGGCGCGCGCAAGGCCGCTGCCAGGCCCAAGGGCAGGGGCAAGGCCCGGCGGTGAAGCGCAGCTGGACATTGCCATAGAACTGGGATCAGGTCCGCTTCGACCCGTTGTGTGGCCGAAAGGCCGCATGTTCCTCGGGCGCGCAAGGTTGGAGGGGCCGAGCCGGTCACACAGTCAGATGGAAGGATCCTCGGGGTCAGCAGCAGCCTCTTATTCTGCGCATGGGGCATTCCAGGGCTGCTTCGAGCACTATGCTTCCACTTGCCAGGCATTGCTGCTCTCGCGACAGTCGGAGTGCTTGTATCTTGTGCCATGGACGGGCACAGTCACATGAAAGGAATCAAGACCATATACCGGCACATTGCTCATTGCGCAGAAACTGCGTGTTTAAGTAGCAGCTGATCTGTTCCATCCTATATTAGTTTACTGGACTTCCCATTTCAACTTCCCACGTCCCACCTTGTTGATAGGCCTTTAGACGTTGCAACGATTGTAGATTTGAATCGTGGTCGAAGTAACAGTAGTATTGCGAGGTCAAGTGGTGGATGTGTGATGTATTGTTCCAGGTTTGGCGGACCGCTAGCCGGTCTGCACACTAATTTGTATGGCCAATTGCTTGGCCCGTGCCCTAGTCTGAATTGGGCACTCCCTGAACTTGACTTACAGTCAATACAGTCAACTTACAGTCAGTATAGTTGACTTGGCTGTGCTGCAATTGACCTGCTAAAATTAGCAGTCAATATTGTTCCAACACACCTGCGTATTTATTCCAAGTCGCGGGGACTCGATTTTTAGGTTTCCCTTCGGCATCTCTTTCGCAAAATCCACGTTACTCCACCGCAGCTTACCGTGCAGGTAACCCTGAGGCCTCATCGTACCATGCAAAAGCCTGCCTCATTCCCAACCGACCACAGGCCAACACTGCATCAATGGCCGAAATCGGAAAAGGAGACGCTTTGGCGCGGCGCTTACATCCACCAGCGCTCTCTGTGCTGACTTCGAACTGTGCCGAAAGGCCTGTCTTGTGTATGGCCCAGAATCATGGGAATACACCCACATTCATTTACCGAAATCGTTCGTTCACAAAGAGCTCCCGCCACGTGCAGATTGGAAGCGCCCATGAGTATTAAATTGGGACTGTAAGAAGCTGTCCCAGAGACTGATTCATCGTAGTCTACTATCGAAGAGGCAGGTATGTTCGCCTTTCGCCTAACGACACCATATTCTTGCTTTGCTTCACAGCAGTGCATCATATGAGCACCTCAATATGGTTTCCAAACCTGCTCCCACAAAATTCCAGACCCGCTTTATGATGATTACGCAGACGAGTATTTCTGCAGTAACGCCGTCGCTGTGCGAAATGATGGCAAGGAAGCCCAGCGCCACACTAGATCCCTCGTTTCCACCCACAGCACGAAGCTTGGCATGGCTAACAAGCCCTGAAACGTCCTTAGTCCTCGTCTTCGACCTGTATTGGTGCGCGACCTCGATGGCATTACTTCCGGATTCAAAAAAATCTGCCCTGATTCTGAGTAACTGCAGACATCGACTTCCGCCAGACACGCAAGCCCGTCCCCGTCAGTATGGACCCCACCGCCATACGGGCTTACGCCGATGGTGCCAATACGAGAAGTAGACAGGAATGGTGTCGAGGGAAGATCTCGCTCAGGCGAAGAACTCCCGAGGCAGATTCACCACTGCATTCACCGCAGTATCAAGCACATCGCGCTTGGTCGTGGTGTTGGTGGAGGTGAACGTGAGACCGCTGTCGCACCAGCCGTTGACGGGCTAAGATAGCAGCAGTCAGTCGATGCTCAGAAAATTGAAAAAGGCGCGTTCAGACTCACCAAGCAGCTCAAGTACTTGCACCAGCTGCACGTCTTATGGTAGGTGTAGAAGTTGTTGAGCAGCACAATGAAGACAATGAACACCAGCAGCAGCGCCGCGACCCGCAACACCCACCACACCCACCACAGCGGCTTGCGCCCCTTGAAGAAGCCGACCGGGTTCTTGGCAAACCCCGGCGGCTTGTCCCGCGCATAGGCCGCGTTGACGGTCGAGTACGGCGCATCGTCTTGTCCGATCCTACGCCGCAAGGCGTTGGGCGAGTGCAGTATCGACAAGCCCATGCAAAGACCCATCAAAAGTCCTCCAATGTGGGAGAAGTTGTCGACGCCGGGCAACAGCCCCAGCACAAACGAGATGACGATATCGAGTATGATGAAGATGAGGTCCTTGACAGGCGAGACGCGGTCGGACCATGAGTAGAAGAGGTCCAGCAAATTCAAAGCTATGATCCCGAACAGGCCACCCGATGCGCCCGTGGACGGGCTCCCCGCGGACGCATAATTGCCTCCCAGGACGAAGCCGAAGATGCCTGCGGAAACATACACCAGGAAGAAGCGGAGAGATCCGATAGACTTCTCGATCTCCTTGCCCATTGTCATTTGCAGCAGCAGGTTGAAGCCAATATGGATCACTCCAGCATGCATGAAGATTGGCAGGATGAATCGCCACCACTGGTTCGGCTCCGACTTGTTGTTCATGCTAGCCGTGGAGTCGTACCGGGGCTCGGGAATGCCACCGAAGCCACAGAGATCGGAGAGTGAGCATCCTTCGGCTTCGGTGGAGGTCGCGTTGGGGCAAGGCCAAGTAATTCGGCTGGTCGCATCGGTGATGCCTTGCACATTGTGCATACATGGCGTGAATCTGGCGCCGAAGTTGATCATGATGTAGGCCGATGGACCGATCAGGTAGTTGAACGTGGGGTGAATTTCGATCGGAGATCCTGTTTTCATCGCTGGACGCCGTCGAGTTAGCATGTTTGTGGCCGAGTACGGCGAAGAAGGTTCTCACCATTATCGACCAGCTCGCCGATGAACACAGCCACCTGAACGGCACTAAAGAGATAGACCACCCATGGAATGCGATTTCCATAAGCGCCAAACATGCCCAGCTCGCCAAATCGCACGCCCGGCTTCTTCTTCTTCTTCTTCTTCTTCGTCAGTACTGCATCGTGGACATGATCCTGCATGTCGGAGACGTTGTCTTTCCCCGAGCGGTCCTGGAGAGGGATCGCATTCTGGCCGTACATGCTGTTGTGTGACGCTGACCTTGGGTTCAAGTTCTGTTGACTCGACCCGGCCGGATCAGCAAAGGGATCGTCAAAGGTGGCAGAATGTGGAGAGGCAACGGGCACGTGTTGCTGGGTGCCAAGATGTTGCTGGCCTGTGTAGGAGGGCGCATCCGGGTAGTAGAATCCGGCAGCTCCAGCGTATGCGGTGTCTTGCGAGTGGACCGAGGTGGTTGTGTTCTGTCGCGAAGGGGATTGCGAGTTGACGGGGAGGGTGATGCCCGCTTGGGAGTAGGAGTTGTCCGGGGGATACGGAGGGAGGCTTGGAAGACTTGGGAGAGTGTCACTCCGCTGAGCGTAGGAGCTGCCTTGGGCGTGTGCGGGGAGGGTGTTTCCGCGCTGAGAGTACTCGGAGCTGGCGGTGGTTTCATGGCGAAATAGCTGAGTGGGTTGGCGAGATTCATCGTCCATGGGCGCGGGCGAGGCACTCAGTTGTGGACCATGCAGCGGTCTATTGAGATGGTCCTCACTGGGCTGGTAGTAGCTAGCCATGATGGGCTAGGCTGGTGGGTGTGGTCGGCCTGGCCCAGTCTCAGGTGAGTCTGGCACGCCGTTTGAGTCCAGCAAGACTTGGCCCTGTTCCGAATCTCACTGCAACACACCTAAATGCAAGCCGCCGGCGGTTGGCCAAGGCCGGGGTCGGCTGGCGGGAACGACAGTGGACGGTGACAGTGACGGTGACGGCGACGTTGAAAAGCAGAAAGAGTGCGCGTAGGCACGCTGTTGGCGCCCAATCGTGCTCAGAAAGGGCCAATGTTGCGAAACCAGACGAGTGGAGAGAGGATGCTTGTAGTTGGTTTCAGGGAAAGCGGGCGCTGTTTTGGCTTGCAGGACTTGCAGAAGACAAGACCTGGCAAGCTGATGCGAGCAAAAGGAAAGGACGGCCAAGTGGTGACTGTTGTGCACGCCCAGTCGCAGGCTGACGTCGGCTAAGACAAAACTGGGTACTGTAGAAACCAGGGCCGCGTGGATGATGTGTATTGTATACAGTACTTCGGGGAATTCCGTTTCTAATTTTAGAAACTCACATCATGAATGCGTCACAACCTCCGCCATTTACGTATACTATAGTAACAAGTACCAATATTCCCTCCGTGCTCCGTTTCTAGAGTCCATCTCGCAGCTGCACGCTGGTCGGCGTTGCCCAGCAGCCGAACTAAGGGGTACGAATCCCAGTGGCAGTGCAAAGCGCAAGTGGACGACGTATTCATGTTGTCGTGTTTGCCCCAAAATGGTTCCACCACTGAGTCTTTGTGTGGATGCTGTGCCTCCGTGACAGGCTCACATCTCTGTTCAGCCTCCACTTGTGCTGGTCAGCAGCAGTGAGTGCGACGAGGCAATTGCATGCTTTCGGTGCAGGAAGCGAGGCAACAAGTGTAGCCTCGTCGCCTGATCCCCCACCACCGAATCCCCATCCACGCCGGCCTCAACCGCCGGGACTGCCGATGTCTGTTCCGTAGACAGTCAAGACCACAATTCTGGAAGCCACACCAGAGGCAATAGAATAGGGGATACTCCCATAGTATCGCCCACTGATAGTATGAGATTGCCTGAAGGGAGGCTCCATGTGTGCCTGGTTTTGGATACCGTGGTCTTGACGGTTGGTGGCGGGATCATGCTGTATGCATTGTGCTTGTTGCATTGTACCTGCAAAGGTATGCCGACCCTCAGAAACGTCTCTCTAAGGGAGATACAAACAAATCAAGCAGTATGTAAAGAACCGGGGTGGGGGGTCCGCGTAGTTGGACAGGGATCAGCCCATTTCCTCGACTTCTCGATAAGAGAAAAGTTGCGATAGCGGCGCTCCATTTCACACCCTCTTCCTGTCACACATCCCACCCTCTCTCCACCACCGCCGCCGCCCGTCTCACATATCCCCATCCCCAAACCACCACGATGGGCCGCGCAACTACCAAGACCGTGAAGAACAAGCACGCGACGAGAAGCTCGGGCATTAAGAACAGCAAGGCCGCCCGCCGGCCCGAGGCCGAGTCGTTCGTGCGCGCCAAGAAGCCGAAGGAGGGCCAGCGAGCGCCCGTCAAGCCGGGCCAGCTGGCCAGGAGCCTGCAGACCAAGAAGAAGCGCAAGGTCTATAGCGCCAAGGAGCTCGGCGTCCCGGAGCTCAACATGGTCACGCCCGTCGGCGTCGAGAAGCTCAAGGGCAAGAAGAAGGGCAAGGTGTTCGTGGACGATCGGGTACGTCTTGGCGCGCGCCGCGCCGCTTCCCTCCTCCCATCCCCAAACCGTTGGGCCGGCCGGGCGCTTGATGAACTGATTGTTAGGATGGGAGGGCTAACGTTCTGGGGGCGCTCCGTGGTTGTGTGTGACTGTAGGAGGCAATGACGACCATCCTAGCCATGGTGCAAGCCGAGAAGGAGGGCCAGATCGAGTCCAAGATGATGAAAGCGCGCCAAATGGAGGCGATCCGAGAGGCGCGAAAGCAGGAAGCCGAAGCGCGCCAGGCGGAGCGCCGCGAGAAACTCGATGAGACCAAGGACGGTCTGCGCAAGAAGCGCAAGCGCGCCAGCAAGCCGACCGCCGGCGACGGCGACGACGACGCCGCTTCCGTTGAGAAGGCCATGAAGCGCGTCGAGCTCGAGGGCACCAAGGCTTCTAAGCCCAAGAAGAAGAAAAGGGTTTCGTTCGCGGCGGTGGGGGCGCAGTGATGAGGAGGTGCGTAGCTGGAAGAAGAAACAAGGGAACATGACTTGTCCCTTTGGCTGCATTGCATGGAGTTCTTGGAGTTGGGATTGGGCAGGTTGGGAATCGAAAAAGTGTATCCTGCAAAAATAAGGTGGCTCGTACCTGGCTTGCCAGTGGACCCTTGAGCGTGATTGTCATGCTGAAAGCATGGCTGCTATCGTACCAGCTGCTGGTCTTACGACAGACATCACGACGTCGTGCTGCATGCTTGGTCGGAGGACCCTTGGAGCCGAGCTCTCGAGCAATGCTTCGGTATCGACGCCTAGGACGGACATCCTCGAAGTTTATGTTCGACGCTTGTAATGGATATCCTCGAAGGCCAGATCCATCGACATCGACGCCTGCGGTTGGCAGACGGTCTCACAGCCAAGTCGAAACCCCTCGCCACAGGCATTCAGACTATCAAATCAGTCCAAAGGTTTCAGTCGATCAAGTTGTCGAACCGATATAGCTGTATATTGCTTGAGATACCATAAGATACCCGGGCCTAGCGCACTCCGTACTTTTCTCATCTACTAGTCTTCTCATCTATCATCTAAAATGCTTACCGCTTTCTACGCCTGTTAGAATTCCCACACTTCCAAGCATATCACAATTGTAGCCTGTCGAATGATCTACTCCGGGATTGCAACATCCATCTTCCGCCGTATAGGGTCGAAGCTAGGTGGGTACTGTGGTTTCAGGACAGTGTCGCCGTTCAGTTGGTGGTTCACGGACTTGAGATCGACTGTCTCGGCCATGTTCTTCAAGAAGTTCACAATCTAGAGAAAGACAGGGTTTAGCAAGCTTCCATCTGGCCTATGCAAGCATACATTCTGGAATCACATACTGGCCTGGCATGCCACCGGCCGCCTCCGATTTCGAAGAAGGCAAGATGGCCCCCGAGGGACGTTGTCAGGCAGACTGTGTACGGATTCGCCTTAAACTCCTCGAAGGGAATTGCTTGATGCACAGCAATCTTCTCACTCAGTTATCATCTCCGGGCACCGACAAATTCCAGGACTCACCGGGTCATCCAGGGCCTGGATAGCCAAATACGGAATACGGATGGCCAGCACCGAGTCGCTCGAGGATGCATCTCGGTAGTAGGCCCCTTCCGTGGGATATCCCCATGAAACGGTTCTTGACAAGTTAGCTCATTGCCCCATTCCAGCAAGGAGTAGCGCTCACTGGACGGCTCGATCAAATTCAAACAAATAGGTGACCTTGTCGATGGCATCAAAGTCCAATTGCGTGAACTTGGACACCGACTCCTTATGGCGTAAGATGAGCTTCCTCAAGTTAGCTAGAAAACAGCCGAGTTAGTGCAACATGATCACAGGTAATCGCACCTGTCGACACGCACCGCCCATGACCCTCTGATAGAGCTCCTTGCCCAACAGGGAACTCTGGAGCGTTTTGTTGGCCACCTCCAGGTCGAACGGGTTCCCCACGACCACCGCAGCGTTGAGCTGGCAATGCTCGCCCTCTTCGCCCACGAACTACGCGCAAATCAAACGGTCAGCGATGGTTCCCGCGCCCCCTCCCCCCCTCTCGCGTTCACGCGAGAGCGCCCTCCGCACACTCACGTTCGTCAAAATATTGGCCCCCAGCGAGAAGCCCAGCCCGAACAGCGGTCGGTGCGGGAACGCGCGGCGCGCCCACCGCACGACCTGCCGCACGTCCCACGTCGCGCGCGCGTTGAACAGCACGCCGCCCGTGACGGCGCTGCCGGCGCAGCCGCGCGCGTTCACGACGCAGCACTCCCACCCGCCGCCGCCGCCGCCGCCGCCGCCGCCGCTCAGCAGCAGCGGCGCGACGGCGTGCCGCAGGTACACCTCGTACGAGCCGCCGCTGAGCCCGTGCAGCACGACCAGCATCGGGCGGCGGTCGGCGGCGCCGAGCGCGTTGAAGGCGCCCGGCGCGAACGGGGCTGTGCGCGGCGGCAGGCCGGCGCCGCGCTCCGCGTGCGGCGGCACGGCGACGTCGACGGCGAAGGTGCCCGTGTAGCGGGCGTGGTCGGAGCGGAAGACGTGGCGGCGGTAGAAGATGGCGGGCGCGTCCTTGGAGACGGCGGTCCAGCAGGTCTGGGCGTGCCCGTTGAAGAGCAGCGGGTTGAGCTGGCACGGCGGCGTGGACCGCTCGACGAGCTGGACCAGGTCGGTGGTGCTGCCGTCGTTGCACGGGATGGGCAGGGGTGTTTTGTGGTGTGTGAGGCTTATTTTGGCCCGCCCGAACCAGTCCATTTTGAATGATGACGGTGACTCGAGGTCAGCACGATGAGCCGAGGGGCAAAGGCGCAGGTACTTTGAGTGTGCTTGCCCTGATGAAGCCTGCTGCAGTCTAAGTTGAACTTTACAACAGCGTTGCTGACAAAGGCGAGAGTTTTGTCTGCACTTCAGCACACAGCTTATTTATTGCACAATTAATTCATTGCCTTTCATTCACAAGGCTCTTAAGTTCCATGCGGGAGCATCAATGTCTACATGAACCGTATTGGAACAGTTGCTTTATTTACAAGCTATTATTTCTTCCTCCTTTATCACAGCCAGCCCGCAATCGCCTGATTATTGCTGTGCTCTCACTGCTGAATGAACACGAATCCTATTTGTTTTTCTTAGCCCCCCTACTAGCAAACTGCTCCCCGTGCTCAACCATATTATTGCGCCCTTCCTGGGAGCCACGTTTGTGTTTGTGGCTTCCAACATCTGATTTCTGTGAGGACGGCCAAACTGTGTAGTAGTATAGATGATGAGGAGAAGAAAGTGTACATAGGATCAAAACAACAAGTCCAGCCAGCTGGAAGGCTATTTGTACCCTGCCGTACCTACACACCTAGAACTACTACATAGAAGTACCATAGTACTATCGACGACAGGCCCCTGCATTTCCAGACCCAGATTTGGGTGCCGGCTTCAGTGACTGCTCCCGTTGGCTGTTGTTACATAACATTGTGTTATGTAATACTCGTCGGTAAATAACGTAAGCTTCAATCATCCATTTTCCAATTCGGATTTCTCTGACTCGGACGATGATAGTGTGCTATTCACCTAGTAGCTGGTGGTGATGCAACACCTGCCACACGGGCATTGACATCGTCCGTGTGCGCTGTCATTGAGTCGACATTGCATCCCAGACCTAGTTACACTGCATCGAGGGATCGGAAATCGGCCTAGCCGGAGCCGTTCTTGATTTGCAGGTGTACATAATAGTACATAGTAGTAGAAGACAACTACATTGCTTCTGATGACCTGGATCATGGAGGATCCGGTTGGCAGTGAACAACTGCTGTGGGTTTTGAACATTGAGACTACACACTACATGGACCATCTATGATTTTTGGATGTATTCAAACCCGCCCAGCAATATGGAGAAGCTCCAGGTCGAAGAACTAGATACCAAATACAAAGTACTCCGAAGCCTCTAAAGCGGCCATTATACCCTTGCTAGCATCAAGCCCGCCACAAGCGCTCAGCCACATCCTTGGACGAAGTCACAAGGGGCAGAAGCCTCCAACGTCCTTCATCATTTGGCCAGCAGTCCTACTCCATGCTTGACACCACAATCCGGACAGAATGCAGGCCCCGATGAGCTCATTATCACAATAATTTCAAATACGGGTCAATAGAAGTGCACTGGAAGCTCTCTTGCAGCTGTGTACTTGGGCAGAGGCTGACACCCGCAGCCTTCACAGATGTCGCCACGATGAACAACAACAATTGGGGCTCACAGCCCAATGGGCCACCATATCTTGGCCTGCCTCCGATGCCACCACTCCATCAGGACTATCAGCAGCAGCAGCAGCAGCAGCAGCAGCAGCAGCAGCAGAACCAGCAGCACCACCAGCAGCAGCATTATGGTAGTAACTCGATGGCATATATGGGCAGCCAGCAGTACCAGGCAAATGGCCAGTTCCTCCCCCAGCCAAATCACCAGATGCAGCAGCCTCAGTATACGCAACATCAATTACCTCAGCAGCATTCTCAGTGCCAGCAACATCAGGCGACCAGCTATCATGCCCCCCAACAGCAGCAGCACTACGGAAATGGAGCATATGGCCACCATGTGTACATGACCCACCACCACCAGCAGCAGCAGCAGCTCCAGCAGCAGCAGCAGCAGACCTACACGCAACCCCATCCAGGTTATACTCAACACGCACCGATGCCCTCGCCTAGGCAGATGCAGCAGCAGCAACAGCCCTTGACCTCCCAGCGATTCCAACCGACCACGCTCCCACAGCCACCACCTCACATTCCGCCGTCCGTTCTGAAACCTCCTCCTCCCCAATCGAGACTTCCGCCTGTGCAACAAAGCCGACCGCACGTACCGTCGCCTCAGCCTCAGCCTCAGCAAGTGAACCTGCAATCTATAGACCCCACTCAACTCCAGCAAACCAACTCAGGGCACATGCCCTCTTCACAATTGCAGCATCGCAATTCGATCGATCCACGCCAGATACAGCAACAAGCCCAGTCTCCGCGACCCTCTCCCCCAATACAACACCGCGCTTCCATCTCGATCAATCCAAGGCAGATAAACCAGGCCGAGTCTCCTGCATCCACTCCTCAAGTACAAAATCGAGTTCATACCTCGGTCAACCCGGGCCAGATCCATAAAACCGAGTCTCCTGTGCCATTGCCGCAATTACAACACCACGCCCCCCAATCAATTGACCCCAGCCGGCTACAACAGCCTCATCCTCCTGCGCAGTCACCGCCAATACAAAATCACTCGCCCCAGGCGATCGATCCCAGCCGTCTTCAGCGCGCTCAGTCCCCAGTGCAGTTGCCTCTGCCGCAACCTAGCGCACCCACTTCCATCGATCCTACAAAGCTACAGCAGAAACAGACTCATATCTCGTCACCCCAGCCACCGCACTTTGCTCATGCATCTATCGACCCCAGCCAACTGCAGAAGCGGTCACCTGTAAACCAGTCACCGCGTCCAGTAGTAGCTGCGATAGATCCCAGCCAGCTTCAGCAGCCTCCCTCCCATATATCACCGGCACAGTTGCAACGGCCGCTATCTGACGTGATCGATCCAAGCAAGCTTCACCAGGGACAGTCACATGGGGGCATCGACCCAACCCAGCTTTCGCTGAACGCAGATGCGCCACCAAGGACACCAATGTCTGCAACATCCAGTGTCAAAATGTCGCCCGTCATCACGCATCCTCAGACTCCAAGTCAACACTTTGATACGCCCGCAGTATTGATATGTGTGGCGAATGACTGTTTTCAAACCGCTCACTCGGCTGTGCGAGAGGTAGCGATTTCTCTGCATCAGGCGAGCATGGACGAGTACTACAAGCTGATTGCGACTGGCCTTGGATGCCTTGAAGCTGCTTTGGCATTGAACAAACTGCCTCCGCGGTCGGAAGCGAACATACGACTGAGATACGCCACGATCCTGTGCGAGGAGACGGACAACCTCACTGAGGCTGAGGTGGCTTTGACCAAGGGAATTGCGGTCTGCGACAAGAACCGACTGACAGATTTGAAGTACTGCATGCAATTTCAGCTTGTGAAGGTGCTGTTCAGGAGAAATCGAAAGGCGGCTCTGGTTGCCTTGGACAAGAACATATCCGAGGCGACGACTTACAAGGCCGTGGACTGGGTGTATGCCTTCCGTTTTCTCAAGGGGTCTTTCCACCTGCAATCTGGAAATCCGGCAGACACGCATGCCATGGACAACCTGCGACACATTGCCTCGCTTGCAAACCACCGCGGTGATTTCGCAATCGCCGTCCTGACATCTCTGCTCGAGGGTATCGTTCATTTGAAGTCCCGGAAGGAAGACTCGATCGTGCGCGTACAGACATGCATCGCGCAAGCAGCACGATACCAACTGGATCCATCGGTCCACATTCCGCAGATTGAGGTGTTGACTCTGTTGTTGGATCTGGCCTGCAGCCTGCAACAGAAGACGCCAGGGGTGGCCATGCTGAAGCTGAGGGCTCTACAGCGTCGCATGGATGAGCTCGTTCCGACAACTGACTGGGACGCTCTCCGTGACGAGCTACTCCTTCCGCTCAAGAGACAACCCAACTCGAGCATATCGGTCACGGGTGACACGAGCAGTATTATTCGGCCTGGTGGTGAGCACAACTTCATCGTCATGTCTTTTGTTACCAAGTGTCACGCCTTTGTGCTTGCGTAAGTGCTGCGATATCGAACCCTCCACTTCCCTTCAGAGCTGACAACCCCGGTAGATATGTATTGAGCGGCCTGGGGCTCCTGTACCATGGTTCGAGGAACGAGAAACTGATGGAGTACTGGGTCGAGGCGTTGAACATGCTGGCAAGGAAGAGCGACTCGGGCAGACCGGTTGCGCATTCACTTCCTATGGCTATCGAACAGGCAAAGTGGCAGGCCGAGGTTGCCTGCTACATCCACACCCTCATTGCCCTGATCTCGGCTACTCGGACTCAGTGGTCAAAAGTGCATGACTGCATTCAGAAGATTGAAGCCTTAAGACCAAAGCCAGAGGGTGGACGCCTTGACTTGCTGGTTTTGTACGTCCATGGAGTCTACTACCAAGGCACTGGAGACCTTAACAGGGCAGAACAAGTCTTTAGCGATCCGCGCTTCGAAATTGTTGATGCAGACAAGGCGACAAATGGCCACGCAGCAACAACACCTCCCGAGGTATCCTTGCTCGCAGCTCTCAATCGAATATGGATCATGCAGGAGCCCGTCCGGCGCGATGTCGAGCTGACCACCACTCTCCTCGAGAAAGTGCGGCCCTACTGCACCGAACACACTGACATTGATGTCCGCACGGCCTTCAACCTCGCGGTGGCCGCCGTTGAGACCGACCCACCACAGTCGATGCAAACCGTCAAGCGCCACATCTCGACGGGCCTCAAGTCCGCCCAGAGCGCCAACAACACGCAGCTGCTGGGCGTGGCGCTGAACCTGATGCGCTCGTGCCTGTTCGACAGCGTCGTCGGCGACCAGGCCGTCAAGTCGGCCAAGGCGGGCCGGGCGCAGGCGCAGAAGGCGGGCAACCTGCTATGGATGTCGGTGGGCGAGGGCATGCTCGCCGAGACGGAGGAGATGCAGGGCCAGCACGAGGAAGCCGAGCGTCTGCGGGCGAGCGGCACGATGCATGCCAACGAGGCGTTTGTGAAGCCCTGAGTTGATGAGGGTGTGGTCCGAAGAAGATGCTATAAGGGAGTTGGTTTACGAATATGGTCACGAGATTATGGCGGCTCATGTGGATGGGCATATGGGCGTTTTTGTTGCTACGGGGCTGGTCGTTATGCTTGGCATGGATCGATGGCTGGCTGATCGGATGGGATCTGGGGAAGATACCAGGATGTATTGCTCACTTCAGATCGGAATCGGAATACCCCTTTTCCTTGTCTCTGGCTTTAGCGCTGCGTGTGGAAAAAAGCTGGTCGGATGGGCTTGATACTGTGACTACCAATTGTGGGGTTTAGAGGAGTTGTCCAATGACACACAGTATTACTCAGATTATTCACACGTCCTGTTTGCACAGCTCGCTCGGTCGCCAAGTTCTGTTTTGAGCCGGCTTCAGTACAGCACCGAACATAGTAGTACAGTAGTACAAATATACAATATTTTGTTGCATGCCAGCATGTAGCGAGTTCTCACGAGGAGTTGGCAGTTGACTACATGACGGCGGCCATATGCGGGCTCGTTCATTGGGAAGCTGGACAAGACTTCGTCTATACGGCGGGCGCCCTTGCTGAGGAATCGGCTTTGCCATTCCGTGCAGGCGTGAACAGTGAGGTTGGCTGTAAGGGCGCCACCCAACGAACGTTGTTGTTGTCGGAAACTAAACGTTGTAGTCCACTGTGTGGCAGATACCAGCAGGGACAGGAAACGAACAACCCAAACAAGTTGGTGAGATTGAGTGAAGAGGTGTTGATTTCTCCAAGTTCAGGCTGGCCCACAGCAGGCCGCCTAGACAATACCTAGAAAAACTGCTATAATTAATACCACAACATTGCAAAAATGTAATTACTGCTAATGGGATGCAAATTAAACAGTGATAGCTGTATTGAATTAAAGAATGGGATGCATATTAAATGGTGAAAACTTCATTAAGTTAAGTCTCTAAACATGCCAGGTACGTACTGTTTCGGGTCGGGCTAACCTTCTTGGCGAGTGTAGCGCACGAGCCAAATACCTAACCAATATGCTTTAAATTACCCATAATACCATAGTAGTGGGAAAAAAACGACCTTGCTGAGTAATCGACTTTGCAAGTACAGTACAGTAGTACACAACTTGACATCTGAGTTCCTCTGAGATAAGGGCAGGGGTAGTTCAGCCTCATCCCTGCCAGACCCGATTAGCGATAAGAAAAGTTTCGATAGCGGGCTTGGATTTCTGCAGCCAGGGCTCGCCATCCAAAAAGCACGGTGCCACAATCTGGCTTTCCTCCAACAGCGTCAAAAATGCTCGCCCTGCGACACCGTGGTGCGCGCAGCATTCGTGGACACCACCGGTGCGTGCCGCGTGGCGCGCACGTCACCGGCCGCGCCCCCGCCACTGGCCGCGGCCGGCCGCACGTGCTCGCCCGCAGCTACCACGCGCCCGACGCGACGAGCGCGGACGCCGCGGCCGCACCCGACAAGAATCCCGCCGGCAGGAGGGCGGAGGAGGCGGCGGCGGCGGCGGCGGCGGCGCTGGGCACGGGCAACCCGCATGCTGACACCATCACGATCATCCGGGAGGCCATGGCCGTGCTGAAGGAGTTCCAGACCGACCCGGCCAAGTTCGCGGACCCGCGCCAGGCGGCCGCTGCCGGCGCTGCTTCTGCCGGCGGTGGCGCGCCGCCGCCAAAGTACGACATGCGGCAGAATAAGATCCTCGTCGGCGCTATGCAGGCGATGCGGGCCGCGCTGCAGCTGCAGGCGCAGGCCAAGAGGGCGCACGGCGCGGCGAACAGGGCGGTCGTCCAGACGGCGGAGGCGACGATGGTGGCTGGGAAGTCGGAGATGGACGAGGACCCGGCGGAGCCTGCTGGAGCGCCCGAGAAGAGTGTGGCCAGCCCCAAGCAGAAGTTGCAGCAAACGCAGAAGCCGCCCAAGAAAAAGCCAGAACCCGAACCCAAGAAGAAACAGGAAGCCGAGTCCAAGAGGAGGCAGGAGGCCGAATCCAAGAAGGAGCAGGAGGCCGAATCTAAGAATGAGCAGGAGGCGGAGTCCAACAAAAAGCAGGAGGCCGAACACAAGAAGCAGGAGGGCGAATCCAAAAAGATGCAGGAGGCCGATTCCAAGATGAAACAGGGGGCCGAGTCCAAGAAGAAACAGGAGGCCGAGTCCAAGAAGAAGCAGGAGGCTGAATCCAAAAAGAAGCAGGAGGCCGAGTCCAGAATGAAGCAGGAGGTAGAGTCCAAGAAGGA
>JASMMZ010000012.1:763581-839022 GCA_038502455.1 Anisogramma anomala | reverse complement strand
AAGAAGCAGGAGGCCGAATCCAAGAAGAAGCAGGAGGCCGAGTCCAAGAAGAAGCAGGAGGCTGAATCCAAAAAGAAGCAGGAGGCCGAGTCCAGGATGAAGCAGGAGGCCGAGTCTAAGAAGGAGCAGGAGGTCGAATACAAGAAGAAGCAGGAGGCCGAGTCCAAGAAGAAGCAGGAGCCCGAATCCAAGATGAAGCAGGACACCCAAGAGGCTGAATCAAAGAACACGCAGGAGGCGGACCCCAAAACAAAAGAGGAATCAGAACAGATGGCAGACTTAGGAGCATTGCCCAAGCCGATGACAAGAGCGCAGAGGAGATCGGAGAAGAAAGCGGCAGCAAAAGCAGAGAAAGAGGCTTTGAAAGCGAAAAAACAAGCCGCGCAAGCCTTGAAGTTGGAAAAGAAGAAGGCTGTTAAAGCTGCCAAAGCTGCAAAGATGGTACCCATACCACCGGACAGCGACGCGGTCAAGTTGGCACACATACCGTCGATCAGCGACGCGGTATCGGCCAGTATCGCCGTCGCCAAAGCCATCGCCGAAGCTCGAGCCACACCCAAGAAGGCAGCTCAAGAGACGAACTCGAAAAAAGACAAGAAACACAATCTCAAAGTCGAAACATTCCGTGCAGACCCAGCATCGGCCTTGGTCCCCATCGATGGCGGAACCCTCCCGGTACCACTCATCCAGTATGGCCTGGACCGGGTCCTGTTCAAAGAGGGCGTCTACCCTCTCCAGGATCCCCGAACCAGAGTATGGAATTTCGATCCATATCTTGCCTCCATCATGCCCGTCTCCGACTTCGACTTCGACGCCCTGACGCAATACATCACCTCGTCCAAGGACACGAAGCTGATAGGCATCACCAGAGATCAGAAAAAGAAGTACACGGGCTCGACCTCCAGTATGACATCCACTTTGGCGCATTTCCATTTTCTTCTCTCCCAGTGGCGACCTCTCAGCCACGATCGACTTACTAGGGGATTTGACCTCGAGTCTGACGACCATTCCGGCATCCTGAAAGCTCCAGCTGCAACATTCTTGCATTACAAAGACGGTGTGTACGCTATCGACGCAGACAAGGAATACGACGATGAAACCATATTGACCATGCTCGGAAAGTCCATGGAGAAGCTCTTGACTGTGCCCAAGATTGAATTCGAGAAGTGGCACAAGTCCAGGTCACATGAACTGACAGGCGAGCAGAGGGGCCGAGAGGAGTCTTACCACTACACAACATATGGTGACTTTATGATGCGATCTCAGCTGGATGCCTACGACCCACGACTGCCAGGCACCGGTGTTTACGATTTGAAGACAAGAGCTGTGATATCCATCCGTACTGACGCCAAACGTCACGAAAATGGTGTCGGATACGAGATTCGGCAGCGTGACGGCAATTGGGAATCGTTCGAGCGAGAGTACTACGACTTGATCCGGTCTGCCTTCCTAAAGTACTCGTTGCAAGTGCGGATGGGCCGCATGGATGGTTGCTTCGTGGCCTACCATAACACGCAGCGCATTTTCGGCTTCCAGTACATTCCACTCGAAGAGATGGACTCGTGCTTACACGGCTCATCGGACAGGACGTTGGGCGACATGGAATTCACGGCCAGTCTTAAGTTATTCAATGAATTACTCAACCAAGCCATTGCTAAATTCCCGAAGCGCTCTCTACGGGTCCATGTTGAAGCCCGAACGTCAGAAAAAAAACTCGCTTTCTTGTACTTCTTTGCCGAGCCGGTCACCAACGAACAGATCGCAGCTGTCCAGGAGAACAAGCAGGAAGCAATCGAAGCCTTCAGGGAGAGACTTGGCTTAACAACCAGGGAGAAGGTTGATACGGATGTAGAACCTGCGGCAGTGGAATCCGATTCTACCGAGGAGGAGATTGATGTTGAGGAGGCGCAGATCACGGAAGAGGCGGAAGTAGAGGTCCAGGACGAAGACAGCGAGCAGATTTGGGAGGACATGATGAACGTGGTTGAAGAAACCATGAATAGGGATGCTGAGGGTATCACGGCGATCCGGGATGCCATCCAGCAAGCTCTTGAGCAGAGCGGGCTATTGCGTGCGAAGTCCTCCGAGGAGGCCGAGCGCTATGTTGAGGCCCTGCTCAGGTCGATCATCAACCTAGATGCAGAGCATTCGCCTGAGACGGAGTTCAGCGAGAAAAACACCGATGTCAAGCCAGTGGAATCTGAGCCGCCGCCTGTGCCTAAGAAGTCAATCTTTGGAAGGCTCTTCTCCTGGTTTGGGTCTGCGCCAAAAGAGGCCGAGGCGCCTGCCAAGGAGCCTGCCCCGGAGGCAGCCCAGGAAGAGATTTCGCCAGTGGATGACGCCGAGACCGAGGACACGACCGGCAAGGTCGACAACGGGCCGTCACCCGAACTCGTTGAATTACTTGTCAGATTGACCTCACGCGCCGGGACGGCAACCAAGGGTGGGGAAAAGCCGAGTGGAAAGGCCCAGCAGCAGGAGTTGTCGGATGACCAAGCCAAGATTCGGACATTTGAGCAAATCCTGGCGGAAATGATGCCAAAGATTATTGATTCCACCAAGGTCGATGCCGAGGCCGATCCCGAGGCCAAGGGTGACGAGAAAGGCTCGCTTTCTTCTGCCGTGCAGAGCGACTCTGCAGCGACTGTGAAGGGAAGAAAGGTAAAGCTGCCGAAGAATCACGAGCTGTTCGGTATGGTGGTGACCATTCGCAACAAGGTGAACTTCATGGAACAGGAACGACCCGAGCGCCTCAGCCGCGGCGACATGTGGGATATCGAGTACGCCATGGAAGAGATCAAGGCCGACAAAGTCGAGCGACTTTACGAGGCCACCAGGGGCCGGCGCAAGCTGATTTTCGACAACAGCAAGTATGCTGGGGGTTTGTCCAAGAGACAGAAAGAGGTCAAGCGGTACACCGAGGCCGGGCGGTCGTTCCGCCAGCAGGAGAACATGATCACCGAGGGGCAGCCGGTGTGGATCCTCGGCCAGCACGAGCCGCTGCCCGCAGACGAGGTGTTCACGGGCGCGGGCGCGGCGCTGGACCCCGTCCTGCCGTCGGTCGAGGTCCCGCGGCCGAACCGGGCCGAGTACCCCGGCGAGATCGACTACCTCTCCGCGGCATCCTCTCTGGCGGCAACGCCGAATGGCAGAGCCGTTGTCGGCTCACTCATCCGGAGCCCAAAGGCCCGGGCGGAAAGCCAGGGGAGCTCGGGTGGCGAAGCCCCTATCGGCTCACTCATCCGGAACGCAAAGGCCCAGGCGGAAAGCCTGGGTGGCAAAGCCCTTGTCGGCTCACTCTTCCGGAGCCCAAAGTTTTGGGCGGGAAGCCAGGGGGACTCGGGTGACGAACCCCTTGTCGGCTCACACATCCGGAGCGCAAAGGCCGGGGCGGAAAGCCAGGGGGACTCGAGTAAGCACGACAGCGTGTCCAAGGACGGCGCGTCGGGCGTGAAGGACTCGCCGCGGGCGCGAGGCGAGCAGCCAGGTACCGCGGCTGAGACTACGGATGGTGGCACTGGCAGGGAGCACGTGATTGAGGAGAGTGTGTCGGAGCTGCGGAAGTTCTCGGAGAACAAGGCGAAGACATTCAAGGAGTGGAGAGAACAGGCGAAGCAGAAGTGTTGAGAGGGAGCGCGCATAGCGTCTCGGTTGTACATATAGGCAGTGTACAATAAACCAAAATTTCCATTCTCACGATATCTGATCCCGTCGGGGCATTGTCGTTGGGGTTGCAAGTTCTTCGGCTGTTCCCGTTGCTTGTTGGTGGGAGTGGGTTGTCCCCATTTCCGGTCAAATCGTAATAGCAGCACCCAGATCTTCTGCGTGACGCGTATGCGACAGCAGCTGGCACAGGCACATTACTATCTATGGTGGAACGATAGTATTGGAAAAGAAGCGGGCGCAGGTTGCAGAACATACATTTTAGTAGACATCGTAGAGCGCAGCTCCCAGCCACTTGGCGACGCCAATCGTAGAGTACAAGCCTCGTCCAGATCCTCGATGCTCCGTATGCAATATGAAATAAATAATCACTGTGTAACAATCCTTGTAGCTGGGCCCTTTTACTCTATATGTATGCACACCCTTGATGTACAATGTGTTTTGTGGGCGCGATTTGATGGAAGGGCAGGCCACCCACCATGTGGTTATAGAGGCCCAGCTGCAATGTGGTGTCCATCCTGATTAGCGTAGCGGTATGATCCATCATACTGCAAAAGATTCGCACTAACCCTGAACGAGCTAGGCCCACCGCAGTTCCCTCCACTGAAAGCTGCCTGATCATGGGTCGGAATCACCTCACCTCGGTGAGAGACAACCAGGTCACCTGTGTCTTACCTTAAATTGGTCCTTTTTTTGCCATCTTCTGCGTGTTGAGGGCACCCGAAAGGTGGCGGATCATGGTGGAAATTTTAGTTTGGTAATGTCGAGGTCGCTGGTTCAACTCCTTGTTTGTCAAGTTCTTTTTCTTTTTTGTCCGCTGTAGCCACAATCGAAATAACGGGGATACCTAGCAATCCATCAAGAATTCATTGTACCATGCTGTATTATTCAGTTCCATCTGTTTAATGTATTTTGTATTTGATACGAATTCAAACGGAGCCTTCCATGAGTGCTAAGGTAGGTAGGTACCTAATTGGCAGCCAAGATGAGATGTTGCGATGTGGTTGACAGGGTAGTCACGTGCGGTCGAGGCTTACGTAACCAGTGCCGAACACCACCGATTTTGGGCAAGACCTGCAGCTTGAACTTTGCAATTTTGCATCCGCTGACCAGCAACTCGGCATCGACCACAATTCAGGTCAGTCCCTCCCACCTCCTTCCAATCCGCCTACGATCATCTCGAAGTGCTGTGCCAGCCTTCTTCAATCGACGTGTTTCCCTCGAAAACCAACCCTGACCGATTGCAACAGCAGGGCACATTCGACTTCGCAATGGCCTCCCGACCTACCGTCACGATTCTAGGTGCCGATGGCAAGGCCACCTCTGCCACCCACACCATCCCCGCCGTTTTCACCGCGCCCATCCGCCCCGACATCGTTCAGGATGTCCACAAGGGTATGGCCAAGAACAAGCGCCAGCCCTACTCCGTGAGCGAGAAGGCCGGTCACCAGACCTCTGCCGAGTCGTGGGGAACTGGTTAGTACACACTCTTCGACATTCTGTACACGATGCGGTGGAAGAGCTTGAGAGTTGCGCATCCATGGCGAGATTCGAAAGAGCTTGTAAAGCTGGTGGCTGGATGCATTGTGGAATTGGATAGGCGGGCAGGTTACGACTCTGCGTTTGCTGCCCCACTTCCAAAGCGGGATTGGAATTCGCAGCAAGAAGTTGTGCAAGGTCTACAAATCCGGACAAAACCCAGCTGACACCGCAATCCCACAGGTCGCGCTGTCGCCCGTATTCCTCGTGTCTCTGGTGGTGGTACTCACCGTGCTGGTCAGGCTGCCTTCGGTAACATGTGCCGTTCCGGTCGCATGTTTGCGCCTACCAAGATCTGGCGCAAGTGGCACATCAAGATCAACCAGGGCCAGAAGTGAGTTGGACTTTGTATCCAGTCGCCACGGAGGAATCCATCCATGCTAACATCTCACAGGCGCTTCGCTACTGCCTCCGCTCTGGCTGCCTCCGCTGTCCCCGCTCTCCTGCTCGCCCGTGGTCACCAGATCATGTCCGTCCCCGAGGTCCCCCTGGTCGTTGACTCTGCCGCTTTCGAGGCTGCTGCCTTGGCCAAGACCTCCGCTGCCCTCGGTCTCCTGAAGGCTGTTGGTGCCGGTGCCGATATCGAGAAGGTCAAGGGCTCCAAGAAGCTGCGCGCCGGCAAGGGCAAGCTCCGTGGCCGCCGCCACCGCCAGCGCCGTGGCCCTCTGGTCATCTACGACCCCGTGGTTGATGGCAAGGAGTTGGTCAAGGGTTTCCGCAACATCGTCGGTGTCGAGACCTCCTCCGTCTACACCCTGAACCTGCTGCAGCTCGCCCCCGGTGGTCACCTCGGCCGTTTCGTCATCTGGACCTCTGCCGCCTTCAAGGCCCTCGACAAGGTCTACGGCTCCACCACCGAGCCCTCCGCCCTCAAGAAGGACTTTCTCCTCCCCTCTAACGTCGTCGCCCAGGCCGACCTGACTCGCCTCATCAACAGCTCCGAAATCCAGAGCGTCCTCAACGCCCCCAAGGGCGAGGCCAAGACAAAACGTGCGGGCGTGCAGAAGAAGAATCCCCTCAAGAATAAGCAGGTCATGCTGCGCTTGAATCCCTATGCGTCTGCCTTCATCAAGGAGAAGCTTGGTGAGAAGAAGGTTGAGGGTGGCAAGCCCAAGGCTCCTACCGCCGAGTTCTTCGAGATAATGAAGGAGTAAGGCAGATGAGAGACGTGGCTTTTGTTCTGGGACGGGATTTGAACCAAACGGACGGTATGACTTTGGTTTCGGCGTTGGGTCAGGAATGTGCGGACTACGGTAGCACGCACATTTTCCAATCGAAAATCACAAACGGGTTCTTCCATCACTGGCTACACTCTACGTACTCAAACCAGCAAGTGCTTGTGATAGACGAGGGCATGACCCCGAGTCAGGTCGAGGAAGGTGAGAAGTCGAAGTTCGACGAGACTCAAGCTGAAACCAATGGAATTGTTGGTAGGCCTTGCCTATCAATAGGCCTTTAGACGTTGCAACGTTGTCGATTCGAATTGTGGTGGTCGAAGTAACAGTAGTATTGCATTGGTCAAGTGGTGGATGTATTGTTCTAGGTTTGGCAGACCGCTAGCCGGTTTGCGCAGTAATTTGTATGGCCAATTGCTTGGCCCGTGCCCTAGGGTGAAGTGTAGCATACTGCATTCAACTTACACCTAATGTAGTAAGTCCATACAAATAATACGCTTAACTTGTAATTAGTATAGTTAACTTTACTGTAAGTAAAGTTGACTTATTGTACTGCATGTAGTACTATTCTAACACTGGCGGCTTTTTAGTTTGTGTATGTACGTTAATGTAGTTAACCAATCTTTTCCAGTTAACGCTAAATAGCGACCTTGTTAACTTGCTAACCCCCTGTTAATTCCAATTGACCTTTATACTAAATTACACCCAATTGCGTGCAAATTAACCCCATTTGACCTTAATTACTCCGTTATTACGAAATCTGAGTTTATTAATTTTTACAAAAAGTTTTTTCGCCACAGGCTATCGTAAACCTTTACTTTAGCCATACTAGTCAAAAAGGTTGGCATCACAGTGTTATGATCCAAGAACATCGGAGGGTCAGAAAACAGGCCAGTATGGGGCTAAGCCACTAAGAACCTGATGTCCAACACATCAGGTGGGGATATCTCTTATGTCAGCAACCTTAGGGTTAGGGTTACGCACTAAGGATCATTGAGATCATGTTTCGATCCAACATGATCCAGCACTGAAGGCGTATGAAGGATTAAGGATATAAGGACACGGTCAGCACCACATAGATAGTATTTCCTTCATAGCTCTTCAGTTGTCAATCTAAGTATTCAGTCTCAGTATATTCTGAATAGCCTCACGGCTTTTGATCATTACTTGCACGGTTGCGATATTGTTCACTCAGCACCTCTGCTACCTTCTTGATAACATAAACCCTCTGACATCTTCTATATACTCACGGGTATTTAGTGTGATCATTACACACAGCCTTTACTTTTTTTACAGTCTTTCAATTTGACGACACTACCCTAGTCGCTTGTACGTGACTTGAGTTTTCCAGGTGGCCTATTAATGTAGCTCTTGATGCGTATAGTTAACCTATTATTATCTACAAACCTTTTCAGGGCCTTATTCGGTGATGCTTTCGTTATAGAGTTAATAGGATTATTAATTTACCGAAACTCTTTAATCTTCCTCCCTTCGTAGGCTTTACGTAATGTCATTACGTTGATTATCAAACGTTTTTCGTTGGTAGTTCCGAGCTTTAAGAGGTATTCGAATAGGCTTTTTTGATTGGTATAAATTACAACCGGAATAAAAGGAATTTTTAGCTGTCTGGTAATAGGGTTAAGGGTTTCCTATAGTACCATACCTACATTAAAACTTATCATTATATCGTAAACCTTCGAAGTTAATACGCTTTATATAATCTTTTTACACTTAATAAAAGTTTAGTGAATTAGGTTATCGATAATACTAAACTGGTATTTCCTCCTATTTTTGTTAACGAGGGTTATCAGAAAGCTAATTTGTAAAGACGAATCGGTGTTATTTGTAAAAGACCTCTTCGTAAAGATTATTAACTTAGCTTTCGATAAGTCGATTAGGACCATATTAATCTCTTAGTACAGATTTCGTATCTGCTACTCGAGCCTCTTATTTAGTCGGTTAAAGTCTTTATTTGCAGGATCTTATGCTTATACCGCAACGGATAAGTCGTAAAAGATCTTCAGTTGATATAAAATAATAATATCACTGTCACGAGCACGCTGCTCTAAGTACCGTTAAGTCTTAGCTATATCAAACTTGTTAATTATAACCAAAATAATGCTCTGGCCTTTTTAGCGAAAACTAAAGCTGGTATTAATACTAAGTATACGGATTAACGATCCATTAAAGTCAAATTAGTTACCCTTCGTCAACGCTGTTACCAACTTATAATTCCAAAACTTAAAGTCTTTAATCACTTGCTATTCCAGTGCCATAAAGCTAACCGTTTTAACTAAAAGGGTATCGTTAGTTCATGTACCCATTATACCGAAGTTCCTTTCCTACGTTACCAGAAAATACAATTTGTATATTAAAAACTTTATCGTTAGCCGTAATTTAAAGTGCGACTAGTAAGTTAGGAACTAATAAACATTTGCTTTAGCTAATCTATATAGTAGCTTAATACATTGTATTACCGTCCCTAAAAAGTAAATAATACGTAATTTTTATGGTAGTTTTAGCAATACGATCCGTTATAAACCCGTTACTTACTACGTATAAGCTTATATTATATTACGGCTATTAAACGTTAATTTGCCTTTAGTTTTGGCTAGTAAACTTGTTATTAAAGCGATTACCAAACGTTAACTATTTTGCTTTATCGTTGGCGAGTACTAAGGATTTACTCTTTACCTTTATTGCCGTATTCTTAAGCGATTAGACGCAACTTTTATACAGCTATTCCGTAGTTTTACCTTTAATCTCGTAAATAATCTTCTACTTTAAAATCGTAAAGTTTGGGTTTTAAAGGTTAAAATTGGTCTTCGACACGAATTGTATTACCCCTTAAGTTAATAAGTCGTTAATTTCGACCTTATCATTTTTTTCAAAAGGTTTGCTGAAGGTTTTGATAATCACTTGTCTTTAAAGCTTCAATGTTAAATATTCGTTATCATTTTCTTTTCTACTTACTTAAGCAGTATTATAAATACAGATTAATGTGAATTACTTCTCTTTAACGTTCCTCTTTTTCGGTGGTTATTCGCGTTAGCAACGTTTTATTAACTTGTCAATAACAGGTAAAGGAGGTTTGTATTGATTCGGTTGCTTTATTTAAGGGTTTTCATTGTTAATAGCCTTAATATAAGGTTTAACCTGAGTGATTTGAAAAGATATAGCATTGTTAACAGTTTTTATAACTACTTCGGAGTTCGCGATATTAAATATCCTGTATAAGCCTTCTCATTTTTCCGGCTCCCATTATACAAAAACTTTATTTTGTAACAGTAAAACAAGTACATCAGTTGTTATTAGGCCGTTCCTAGTGTTAAGGGTATTATTAACTTGGCGGCGTGACGATTTTTTTTTCTCAGCTTCTTTAAAGCTTTACTGTAAGCTGTAACACGTTTTTAAGTATTTGTTGAAGGCATAGATTTATTCGTCAAACGTAGGTACGCTCTAAAGAATATTGACGTTAGTATTAGGCCGTTAAGTTTTATAATATCATTCAGGTCTTTCACTGCCATTTATAAGCGTGTCTTTGGATCCATAAAACTTTTAATTTTCAACGTAAGAATATTATACATTTGGTGAAGTAATAAGTATATCCTTTTAACTTTTCCAATATTCCAGTAGGTTTTTACAAATACCCTTTTATACTAAATACCTATTATTTCAATATTTATCTAAAACTCTATCATCGTAAAATTAGTACCGGTATCGTAAACGATAACGTCATATAGGCTTAGGTACGTGTTAATCTATAACTTCTTTAGTATTTCTTACATATCCTTTGCCGAAAGGGACTTTGAAAACCTAACCCAATAAAAAAAATTGCGGAATTAACGACATGAAGAATAACCTTATTATTTAAGTTAAATATATTAACGAACATCTTATAGTTCAAGTTTTTAATGTCTTTTAGTATAAACTTAAATTTACGGGAGGCTTGGGTATACATTTGACAATAGTAATAAAGTCTTTTAATAAATTTTTAAGTAAAGTATTTCATATTATTATACCCTACGGATTTCAGGATTTTATATAACCTATCAATAGTTGGGTAATCAAAATGCCGGTGTAGTTAACGTATCTTTAGCTCCGTTAAGTTTAATATGATGACTTCTAGACCTTAAAGATAAAACTATAAGTGTCCCTATTTAAAGGCAAGGGGAAACCTTTAGTCGTATTTAACCAGCTCGTCTACGTTAATGTCGACGTTAACTCTAAGGGTTTTTATATTTTTTGAGTAAAGAAGAAAAAAGGTTAACAGACTTAAGGATATAAAACTTAATTACTTTTATAATGATTTAAATCACCGTTGTTCATAGTAACGATAGTTATTCGCCTAGTTTAAAGTTAACTTTAGCTTAATTAGTATCGTAACGATTAATTCTAGTAGCTATAGTGCTTTCCCTCTGCAGTGCCACGTATAACGAATAACCTCTTATTAAGTACCTTGTTACTTCTATATTTAGCATAATATCTTAAAACGTGTAGTTTATGTAACATTCGTGAAAGTTAAAGGTATACAAGGGATTAAAGGCTTAATAAGGGTAAAGGTAAGGGTTTTTACCACCTAAACGATATCAAAAGGCGTAGTCAAGTAAGTATTCAGCCGTATCAAAAATAGTATTTTTATATTATTTAATTTAGTTAAGGCTATTATCGCCATTAATTAGCTTATCGCCTTCAAAGTATACGATTCAATTCAAATAATCCCATTGAAAAGTGGTAAGGTACTGAATATAATATACTACTTTTCTATTGTTTCGGTTGGCGGAGGGGTATCGAGTTAATTAATAATCAAACTTGCTACAAATCCAATATTTCTCACTAATATTACAACGATAGTGTTTATAGTTAGTAGTTCCGCCTAAATCTTAGCTCTATTAGAGTTAACATAGTTACTGTTTCTTGTTTATAGTCGGTAAGCCATACCTTAGGCGTTATTAACGCCCGTAGCCGTACTTGTAGTCGATGTAATTAACTACCATAAGGTTTTTTTATTTACATTAGAGAAGTTGCCAACTTAGGGGTATATACTAAACGAATTTGATATACGCGCCATTATAGTAGCGAGAGAAAAACGAAACTAGTTAAAAAAGCTTTCTTAGGTAGTATTTAGGCGCTATAAGGCGCACTTAAACTCTTTAATACCCGTAACTGATATTCGTACCTGCTCGCAAAGTGTAGCTTCGCTAGCGTACGCTTTCTCTATTACTTTTTAGTATAATATTAACTTATCGATTATCTGGTTAAGTATATCTATTGGTGTTTCCTACTTTTTCTTCTTAACTATTATCGTTATCTACCTCGTAGTAGCACAATTTGTATAGTATTACGTAAAGTGGAAGTTTCATTCGAAGTAGCCCTTTATACCATCGTATATTTCACGAAAAGTAGTAACTCAGATAAGGAAAGTTAGGTAATAATCCCTGGCATGCCTTATAAGAATTTTAGGGAACATTAAGTAAAAACTTAAAGAAGAAACTTCTATCCACTTGTAAATATTCAAAAAGGGTATTATCTTGGTATCGAAGAGGTTATAAGGCTTCCCATTATTCTTCTTTACGTCGTTTTGAATTTTAGCGAAATCCGTAAAAAATTTGTAATTAATATTATTTATCTTAACAGGTTTTAGGGGTAAGTCGTAATAATTATCCTATTTTTAATTGGTATTTCCTAATAATTTAAGCCTTAAAACTTTCGAGATACGATATTAAATGTAATTATTAATCGTTTAACTCGAAGGATAAAGTACTGTAATAGGAACTATGATAGGCTCTTATATATGGTTTAACCTACCATAGGAAGGTTTTTAAGGAGCTTGTCGATTAAATTGCTGATGGGGGGATAAGTATTCAAAGGTTTTGGAAGGCCTAACTATTTTGCTTAATAGACTAGTGTAAAGCGCTAACGTCTATACCTCTTACCCTATTGGCAACCGCCATTTCGCGCGCTCTCCCTTCGCTGAGGACGTACTCTGCGCTGTTACGTAGAGGTGTTAGGCTGCCAAGCAGATTAATAGGTTCCGTATCGCCAGCGCATAAAAAGACTTAACTTAGCTAAGGGTAAAGGGGAGGTCCCCTAGATCGCGTGTAAGGGCAGTGATATTCTTTAACATCATTTTCCTTAGGGTTTGGTTTTTAAGGGCGTTTCTGAAGTTGGACTAGGTCGAAAAGCTCTTGTACCAACTTTGTAGTGCCTTATGGTGGCATATAAACTCCCTATCGCTTATGTTCTACTTTGATCCTCAACTTAACCCTTTTTTGGATTGAAATCCATATATCAATTGTCCAGTCGTCAAAGAGGTCACAGAAGTTGCTAAAGGAATGGTTATAGTCGTTAGTATTTCTATGCTCAATAATGTAGTAGCTGACGAAGTTGGTAGGGTGTTTTTCCGTTAAGTTTTTATCGAAATCTAGCGTCCAGATGTCCCTTTTGAGGCTCGGAAGGATCCTTGTCTTATAGATTTTAAAGGTCTTCGGCTTAAGGAACTTAAAGATCTTCAGCTTAAGGAACTTGAAGGTTTTCGGCTTAAGGGACTTGAAGTTTTTCGGCTTGAGAAACTTGAAGGTCTTTTTCTTGAGAAAAGTTTAGATAGTATTATTCGGCCTGGCTCAAGTAATAAAAAAGTCTGCCAACTTGACGATAGTACTAACTAGCTAAATTAGGAGGTTTTGGTGTTGATTATGGTGGCATTGCGATGTCTTTCCTGAGGGATACCGCTTAGTATTAAACAACGTAAGTTAGTGACGTTGATAATATCCTCTCTTAGCTGTTTTTACCACTAAAAGAGTTAACTTGTAGACTGTTTACACTATCCACAAGCTACTTAGCAGAAGCTTCTGCCTTCTTTATGGTGTTGCTGACACCCTTTCTAAACTGCTTATGCTGTTTGTAAGAGTCTTTCCTCTATCCTAGTATTTGACGTAGAGTGTAACCAGAAAGTAGCCTCTTCTTCTACTTTGCCAATCTATGCTTAACCTAATAAGCACTAATCAGACTTTTCAACGTTATTGATTCGAATCTTGGTCGAAGTAACAGTAGTATTGCATTAGTCAAGTAGTGGATGTATTGTTCTAAGTTTGGCAGACCGCTAGCCGATTTGCGCAGTAATTTGTATGGCCAATTGCTTGGCCCGTGCCCTAGGATGAAGTGTAGCGTACTGTACTCGACTTATACTCAATGCAGTAAGTCCACAAAAACAATACGCTTAACTTGCAGTCAGTATAGTCAACTTTACTGTAAGTAAAGTTGACCTACTGCACTGCACGTATTACCATTCTAACAGGAATTATGAATTCACAAGCACCAAAAGGAAACGAACATGGCTCCAATTGAATCGTCCAAAGCCATTCTTAGCTCGCTTACTCTCTGCATCTAAGCTTGTGACCTGTCCTCCATGGTAAGGAAAGCTATGACCGCAATATAAGGGCAGAGGTCTCTTAGCCCCCAACGAATACGGGTCGCTAAAGCCTGCATTTTCAAACTTAATTTCAGTTTATTTTTTTCCTTCGGCAATACAAACGCATTGTATAAGTCAGGCTAAAAAGGTTTTTGTTTCATTATAATTATTTATTGTAATTTTATTTTATAGGACGAATATCTGAATAAGCTAAAATAAACTTCAATGTGAGAAGGTTTTGAGTAATATAAGTGCTGGTGGTAAGCATTCAGTATTTATATTGTTTGTTAATATAATAAAATATACCATTAATACATTTTTATAACAAAGGTTAGTATATTTAGGAAAAGTATATTATTCATTCATATTTTCAATACATTAAATTATTGTTTATTATTATGTATAATGAAAATGTATATATTTAAGTCTACAGGTAATGTATTAATTTTGTAACATGTGTTTAATATATTAAATGAATAACTTGAGCCGATATTGAATTTCTATTTTTGAGGTAATTTCTAAAAACAAAATTTCTAAATCGAAATTGAATAAGATTTATATTTGGAAAATATAGCGATTGTAAAGGGTTATTATTCTATTTATTCTTAAATTAGTTACGATGAATGTCAGTAGGTTTTTATCTTTGCAACGTCATCGATTCGGATCTTTGGTCGAAGTAACTAATATTATATTGAAATTAGTGTGTGAGTTTTAAGTTTGGTAGATTGCTATCCAGTTTGTATACTAGTTTGTAAAAGCAATTACTTGGCTTATACCCTATACTAAATTAGATATTATACTATAATAGATTTATAATTAATACAATTGATTTGATTGCATTGTAATTAAATGTTGTTGTTAATAGTGCCTTAGATTGTTGCAACATTGTCGATTTGAATCGTGGTTGAAGTAACAGTAGTATTGTATTGGTCAAGTGGTAATTTTATTGTTCTAGGTTTGGTAGACCGGTAGCTGGTTTAAACTATAATTTGTATGGCTAATTTGTTGGCTCGTGCCTTAGAGTAAAGTACAGTGTATTGCACTCGACTTACACTCAATGCGGTAAGTCCGTATAAATAATATACTTAATTTACAGTTTAGTTAACTTTACTGTAAGTAAAGTTGGCCTACTGTACTGCATATAGTATTATTCTAATAATGGCGGCTTTTTAGTTTGTACATACACGCTAGTATAGTTAACCAATCTTTTCCGGTTAGCGTTAAATAGCGACCTCGTCAACTTGGTCACCCCCTGTCAATTCTAATTAACTTGTATACTGAATTGCGGCCAATTGAATGCAAATTGACTCCATTTGACCTTAATTTCTCCGTTGCTTCAAGGTCTAAGTTTATCAACTTCCACAAAAAGTTTTTCCGCCATAAGCCTTCATAAACCTCCACTTCAACCATGCCAGTCGAACAGATCACTATCATAGCCTTTACTTTCTTGGTAGTCTTCCAGTTTGCCGGCACAACCCTGGTCTCCGGCACGTAACTTAGGCTTGCCAGATGGCTTATTAACGTAACCTTAGATATATATAATCAACATGTTGCTATCTACAAACCTTTTCAAGGCTTTATTTAGCATTACTGTGGATATTATTATAAACCCTCATAGATAGTATATATAGACCAAGTAGCAGGGCACTGTATTGCAGGGTGCACTCCTGCAGTGTGCACAGTAACGTGTCACGCTGCAGGTTGCACTCTTGCAAGACGCAAAGTGCATCATATATGGGTCGGTCTGAAATAACTATTTCAGACCGACGGCAATGCATGGATCAGTCTGGAAGGAGTATTCCAGAGTGATACGCTCTGGATGGAGGACTTATAAGCCCTTACCTGTGGTGTACCCCTCTAAATGCTTCTTCTTGATCTATATCATCTTACTATATACTACAACTACCAATCATTTTGATTTCTCTTCTAGTTACCTTGTTTCACGTGAACAGGTCTTTAGACCCTAACGACAGTTACCTTTTTTATAGAATTAGCAGGATTGTCTTTGGCGTTAATGTATCAGCTTTTTAATCTTCCTCTTTTCGTAGGCTTTATGAAATACCATTACGTTGATTATGAGGCATTTTTTGCTAGTAGTTTCGAGCTTTGAAAGGCATTCGAATAAGCTTTTCAAGTCGATATAAATCACTACCAGGATAGAAAAAATCTTTAGCTGCCTGATATAAGATTAAAGGTTTTCCATAATGCTATGTCTACGTTAAAACCTACTATTATACCGTAAACTTTCGAAGTTAGCATACTTTGTGTAATCTTTCTATATTCAAAGAAGGTTTAGTAAATTAGGTTATCAATAATTTTAAATTATGTTTTACGTTCATGTTTATTAACGAAGGTTATTTAAAAGCCGATTCATAAAGATAGGTCGGTGTTATTTATGAATGATTTATTTGTAAAAATTATTAAGTTAGCTCTTGATAAATCGATTGGGACTATATTAATCTCGTGGTCCAAGTTTCACATTTACTACTCGAATCTTTTATTTAACCGGTTAAAGTTTTCATTTTCCGGATCCTATATTTGCGCCGTGATAAAAAGATTGTAAAAAGCTTTCGATTAGCATGAGGTGGCAATAAAGCTACTGCAGGCACGCTAATTTAAGTATTATTAGGTCTTAGCCATGTTATTCTTATTAATTACAGCTAATATAATACCCTGGTACTTTTAGCGAAAGTTAGAACTAGTATTAATATTAAGTATACGAATTAACGATTTATTAAAGTTAAGTTAACCGCCTTTTATTAACGTTGTAACTGGCTTATAATTCTAGAACTTGGAGTCCTTAATCGTCTATTTTTTTAATGTTATAAAGTAAGCCGTTTTAATAAAAAGGGTTTCATTAATATGTATGTTTACTACGCTAAAATCCTTTTTCTACGTTACTAATAAGTATGGGTCGTATATTAAAGACTTTATCGTTAGCTGTGATTTAAAGTGTAATTAATAGGTTATAAAATCATAGACTCCTATTTCAACTAATTCATATAGTAGCTCAATAAATCGTATTACCTTTTCTAAAAGGTAAATAATACGTATTTTTATAACAACTTCAATAATACGATTTGTTGTAAATATTTTGTTAACTACGTATAAACTTTCGTTATATTACAACTATTAAACATAAATTTTCCTTTAGTTTTATTTAACGAAGTTGTTGTTAAAGCTATTATTAAACGTTGATTGATCTTTCAAATCGTTGGCGATTACGTAATGATCCGGTCTTTACCTTTATTATCGTATTTTTCAACGATAAAACGTAACTTTTTATATGGCTGCTCTATAATCTTACCTTTAACCTTATAAATAATCCTCGACTTAAAGATCGTAACGTTTAGGTTTTAAAGTTAAATTCGGTTTTCGATACGAATTGTATTACCCCTTAAGTTAATAAGCCGTTAATCTCGATTTTATTGTTTTTTTCAAAAGTTTTATCGAAGGTTTCAATAATTCCTTATATTCTAAACTTTAGTGTTAATTCTTCATTATCCTTCCTTTTTTTTACTTACTTAAGTAGTATTGTAGATACGACCCGGTATATATTCCTTCTTTTAAATGTTTATCTTTTACGAGAGTTGTCCGCGCCGACGGCGTTTTATCAGCTTATTGACAACGGGTGAAGGAGGTTTGTATTAATTTAATCGTTTGACTTAAACATCTTTATCGTTAATAGCCCTGATGTACGGATTGACCTAAATGTTTCGGGAAGATACAGAACCGTTGGTAGTTTTAACAATCACTTTGGAGTTCACGATACTTGGGATTTTGTACGGGCCTTTTTATTTACCTGGCTTCCGCCACACGAGGAATTTACTTTGCAATGGCAGAGAAACTACATCTATTGTTATAAGGCCTTTTTTTGTGTTAAGGGTATCATTAACTTGGAAACATATCAATTCTTTTCGTAGTTTCCTTAAAGCTTTACCATAGGACATAGTATGTTTTTAAATACTTGCCGATGGAAGAGATGCACTCGTTAGGCATGGGTATGCTCCAAAAACAAGCAACGTTAGTACTAGACCGTTTCGCACTCAAATTGACCCCAATTACCTCCCTTCACCATACGGCTTCGAGTTTCGACTGTATTAACTCCCGTATACAAGTCTTTTCCTATAAACTTGTATAGATCTCCAATTTAATCTTGTTACTCAATTAATAAACTTATCTGCAACAGTCAATTAATTCGCTGGCTTTAGTTCTCTAGCAGTTTTCCGATTTTCCAGGGTACCCCATCTTATCGACACATGACTTTACTTCATCAGGTAGTCTTTTAATGTAGATTTCGATGTATATAGTTAACTTATTGCTATCTACAAGCCTTTATAGGGCCTTGTTTGGTGCCGATTTCATTATGATATCATTCGGATTGTTTTCATCATCAATCTGCCTGAATTCCTCGATTTACCTGCTTTTTTAGGCATTGTAGAGTGCTATCACGTCAATCATGAGGTTCTTTTTCACTAGTTGTTCCTGATTTCAAAAGGTATTCGAGTAAGATTTTGGAATCGATACAAATTATAACCGGGATAAATGGAATTTTCAGCTACCTAGTAACAATATCAAGGGTTTCCCATATCGTTATAACGACGTTAAAGCCGGATATTATGTCATAAATCTTTGAAGTTAGTACGTTTAGTGTGATTCTGTTGTATTTGAAAGAGGTTTATTAGATTAGATTTGCTGTGATTTCAAATTTATTTTTTTGTAAATTATTCTTATTAACGATCGTTATAAGGAATCGAATATGAAACGACAGGTTCGTATTTTATATAAAGAAACCGTTTGAGATTATCATTTTGGTTTCAGATAGCTCGATTCGGATTATATTAATGTCACGATTCAAGTTTTTTATCTTCTAATCTAGCCTTTTTGAATAAATGATCATCGATATTTATAGGGGTTTAAATTTATTCCACAATCGAAAAATTGTAAGATGTTTTGGGCTGATATAATGTCACTATATATATGTTATAAACATGTTGTTTTAAATATATTGAAGTTTTGGTTACGTTAGTTTTATTAATTTTCACCAGTTTAACGTTCAAAGTTTTTTCATAAAAATGAGTTCAATATTAGTATCGTTAATACCATACTTACGTATTAACGATCCGTTGAAATCCAGATATTTTCCCTTCACTAAAGTTGTGATCGACGTGTAGTTCCAGAAATTCAAGTTTTCAATTGCCAATTATTCCGATACTACGAATCCAAGAGTTCTAACGAAAAGGATATTGTTAATTTATGTACCTATAAAAACGTTTTTACCTTACCCAATTAGTAAATATGAGTTATAAATGAAAGATTTCATGTTTAGTATGAACTTAAAGTACTATTAATAAGTTAAAAATTAATCGACATCTATTTGAATCAGTTTTTACAATGATTTAACATATAGTATAACCGTTTCCAAGGGGTACTAGTTACGGAAATTTTGTATTAATTGAATAAGACGATCCTTTGTAAATTAATAGCTCATTACATATATATTTTCATAATATTATAGTTATCAAAGATAAATTTCCTATGAATTTTAATTAGACAACTTACTATAAAAATAATTATTGAGAGTTAAGTTATTCTTTGAATAGTTAATGATTACGTAAAAATCTAGTTTTATATTTATTATTATATCTTTAAGCGATTAAATGTGATCTTTCGTATGGTCTTCCCATAGTTTTACTCTTCACCTTATCTATAATCCTCGATTATAACATCATGATATTTGGGGTTTAATGATTAAATTCGTGTTTAGATACAATTCATACGACTTCTCGAATAAATAGTCTATTAATCTCAAATATATCACTCTCTTTAAAAGTTCTATCGGAAGTCTTGATGATTCCTTATACGTGAAGATTAATATTCAAGTTTTAAATATTATTTTTTCTCTACTAACCCAAGTAATATTATAAATCCGTCTCGGTATGTAATTCTCATCCTTAATATTTATCCTTTTTGGTAGTTGGTTACTCCATTGCCGTTTTATCTATTTGTAGATTACATGAGGGGAAGAATTTTACTGTTTCATTTGCTTAGCTTAAAGATATTTTTCATTATAATTATCGTTCGTCGCTCTAATATAAGGGTTGAACTAATTTATACGAAATATAGAAAAACCGTTAATAGTTCAATAGCGATTTAAATATTAACAATATTTAAAATTTGAAATAGGACTTCACATTTACCTAGTTTTTACTATATAAAGACTTTGCTTTACAATGGTAGAGATAGTTTATCTATTGTTGTAAAACTATTCTTAGTGTTAAAGTATTAATAATTTAACTCCGTGATTTTTTTTCCGTGGTTTTTTAAGGCTTTATCGTACGTTAAAACTTTTTTCTGGGTATTTATTAATAGCGGAGGTTTATTTATTAGACTAAGGAATACTTTAACAACTAGTAACGTTAAATTTAAGCCGTCAGAGCTTATATAGTTATTCAATTCTTTTACTGTTATGTAAAGGCCTTTCTCATCATTCGTTAAGTTTTTAATATTTGAAGTAGGGATATTATACGCTTTACTAGGTAATACGTGTATCCTTTCAACCTTCCTAATAATGTAGTGGGTTATAATAAGTATTTATTTACATTGGATTCTTATTATTTTTGTATCTGTTTGAAACTCAGCTGTCGTTAAATTGGTATTGGTATTGAAGACAACGATATTTGGAGGGCTCAAATACATATTAATTCACAATATCCTTAACTTTTTCCACTTGTTTTTCGTTGAAACATATTGAAACAATTTGACACCATGGAATGGAGTTGCAGAATCAACGATATAAAGAATATGTTTATTGTTTAAATAAAATACGTTAACAAAAATTGTATAATTGAAGTTTTTATCTTTTTTTAATGTAAATTTGAATGTTTTTAAGGTTTATGTATGCGTTTTAAACTGGTGAAAAAGATTTTTGATAGCTTTGAAATCAAAGTATTTTATATTTCTATTCCCCACGAATTTTAGGACTTTATGTAGCCAGTCGACAGGTTTTTAATAAAAACACCAGTGTAAATAACGTACCTTGAATTTCGTTTGATTTAATATAAATTTTGGGGTTTTGAAGATAGAACTAAAAATGTCTTCATTTGTAAGAAAAAAGAAATATCCGGTCGTTTTTAACAAGTTCGTTAGTATTGACGTCGATGTTAATACCGAAAATTTTCATTTTTTCTAAGTAAAGAAATGGGGTAGATGACTGAAGGATATAAAATTCAATCGGCCTAACAATATTTAAATAATCGTTGATTCTAGTAACGATATTTTTTTATTAAAACTTAAACTAAGTTTAGTTTTACTATCATTTGGATAATTGATCTCTATAACATTAGTATTTTACTATCATAGTATTGGATATTACGAATAGATTTTTATCAAGTATTTTATTGCTCCCATATTTAATAATATGGTCTGAAATATATGATTCGTATAATAATGGCGAAGTTTAAATATAAATAAGGGGTTATGTGTTTAATTGGGGTAGATGTGAAGGTTTCAGCTACTTAAAAGATAAAGGAAAATATAATAGGCTATTTATTAAACTATTTCAGAAACAATATTTTCATGTTATATAATTTACTTTAGCGTATCGTTATCGTTAACAATATTTTAATTCTCGTAGTTTGAGATATGATATAATTGGTTTTTCTCGGAAGTAGTAAAATATTTGGTATGATATATTACCTGTTATTCAATGCATTCAACCAGAGGATAGCGAGTTAACTAACAACTGGATTTGCTACAAATCCAATATCTTTTTCCATTATTACGACAATAGTTTTTGTATTTAACAGGTCCATTTAATTGTTATCCCTATTTCTATGACTATTATATTATTATTTTCAGTTCGAAAACTTAAAACGAAATTTTGAAAATTAAGGCTTTTTGTACTTATAGTTAATGTAATATGCTATCGTCAGGTTTTTATTATTCTAGTTGCAAAATATTTTAACTTAGGGGTATAAAAAAAACTTCGTTTGGCTTACAGGCCTTTACAATTGTAAAAGAGAACCGTAACTATCTAAAAAAAAGCCCTTGCAAGTAGTATTTAGGCGTTATAAAGCGTATTGAAACTCGTTAACGCCCGTAATAATAACCCGTGTATATTCGCAAAATATAACTTTACTAGTGAAGGTTTTTTCCATTTCATATTAACATAACATCAACTTATAAAATATCTAATTAAAGATATCCATTGTTATTTTCATGTCTTTTATTTCTTTTTAATCATTATTATCGTTTACTCTATTATAACTTAATTTGTGTAATATTACGTAAGGTGTATATCGTATTTAAATGATTTTTCATACTATTATAAAATTCATCAAAGGTTTTTACTTTCATTTAAAAGGATAAGTAAAGATTTTTAAAGTAATTCGTAACTAATTTAGAAAATTATAAGTTAAAACTTAAAGGGAGAATCTTCATTTACTTACAAAGGTTAAAAAAAACATTATTTTTCTATTAATTAGATTATCAAGCGCGACGTTCTACTTTTCTGCGTTATTGCAAGTCCTAGAGTTATTTGTGAAAAATCTTTAGTTAATATCAATTATTTCAATAGGTTTAGATAGAAGGTTGCGATAATCGTTCTAGTTATGAAAAGTGTTTTTTGTAGTGAACTTAAGTTTTGAAGCTTCAGAATCGCGATAGTGATAGTACTTATTAGTTTCTTTACCCGAGGAGTAAAGTTTTATGACAGGACTTGTGGTGGGCTTACGTGTATAGGTGTATCTATTGCGGGAAGTTTCGCTTTAATGAACTTAACGATTTTGGGGAAACCCTTAAGGAATTTGAGTGGTTTGATGATTTTAAACGAGGTTTTGAAGAGTATAGGGAACTTGACAATTTTGTTTAAGTAACCAATAGATAAAGTCGACGTCGATTCCTTTTACCGCGTTAACAACCACTGATTTACGGGTTTTACCCCTACTAAACGCATACTTTATGCTATTACATAAAGGTATTAAATTGCACAACAAATTAATAAGTTTTTAATCGTCGGCATAAAAATAATTAGTACTAGAGGAAAGGTTAAAGACTTGACTTAATTGGAAATTTGAAGGTGGTAGCTATTTGAAACATATATAAAGGTGTTAATAGTCTTTAATACTTTTTCCTTTTTCTATTAAGTTTTAAAATGAAAGATTTCAAAGGAAATACTTAAATTAAACCAACTTAAAAAGTTTTCTTAATAGTTGTTTCAAAGTTTTGTTTGGAATATAAATCTCAAACCTATCAACCTTTACTTTTAGTTTAGTGTTAATATTCTATTGGTTCGTTTTCTACATATTAATAGTCTAGTGAATGAAAAACCTACGAAATTTTTAAAAGACACGGCGGCTGTAGCCAAACTCTTCATCAACGTCCATATTGAATATGTATTAAACAAGGTGATTGGTTAGCTGTTTTTAGTTAAGGACTCATCAGCATCTCTAAACCAAATATCTTTATCATAATACTTGAAAAAGATATATCTTAGGGCTATAGTTCCATTATTTGCTTTAAATGGTTTATTTTGATATTTTGGCTTGAAATTTAATGTTAATTAAGGTGGTGTATTAACTTACTAGTTTGGGCAGGAGTGGGGTGAGAAACTTGGCGATTTGGAAGCGTAGAGACTAAGCAATTTGGTGTAGGATCGCGCAAAGTGTTTTTTTTTGGTACGACTTGACGATTCTTGGTGTTTTCGCTCGGAGTAGTAGTTTTTATATGTTTCGATTAACGATTTTACAATATATTAAGAGGGGGAAAAGAGTGGTATAGAGGTAAAAGTTAGTGTGTAGGGCAAATTTTGGTGAGTAATGTAGGGTCAAAGATTGTTTGTTGTTGTTATTGGTGGTTAAACGCCGTAATACTTAGTAGTTTTTGAAGTGGTATTATCTGTAATAGTACTGACCTAGCCGTTTTCTTATTTCACGATTTTAAAGACTTTTGGTTGTTCATGTTAATGTTTTTAAAACTGGTTTAGTGACGATTTCTTGGTGTTTTTAATGATGGTAATACTGTCGCCACTTCTAAACTACCGTTTTGAACTATCGTAATCCAGAAGTCTTCTCTACTTACTGCCATTTTGGACTCTCGCAATTCGTAGAGAACTTCTGCAAGAATCTTTCTTTTACCTTAGTTTTATCTCAAGCGTAAATAGAAAGTAGATTTTTTGTTCACTTAGTCCTTTTATATTGAATATAATAAGTATTGATCAGTCTTGATAGGCTTTTCTAATAATAGGACCTTAGATGTTACAAAGTTGTATATTTGAAACGACCTAAGTAACAGTAATATTGCATGGTCAAATGGTGGATGTATATATTTTTCTAGATTTAGCAGACCGCTATCCGGTCTGCACACTATTTTGTATAGTCAATTGCTTGGTCCATGCCTTAGTCTAAAGTAGGCATCTACTGTATTAACTTGCAATCAATACAGTCAGTCCTACAAGCATTATATTTAACTTATATACAATATAGCTGACTTGATTATATTGTAAATGACCTGTTAAAAATAACAGTTAATATTATTCTCACAATAACAGTTTTTTGTTTTATACACATACATCAATGTGGTCGACCATTTATTTCCGGTAGTCTCTGAATTGCCTCCTCATACATGAGCCAGACCCTTATCAATTCTAGTGTATTCTGTACCCAAATTTACTCCAATTACCCCCCTTTACCCTATGGCCCTGAGTCTCGACTTCACTAACTTCCGTACATAAGTATTTCGCCATATATTTGTGCAGACTGCCAACTCAACTGTACTAAACACTCTCGCTAACCTCAATTCCCTAGCAGTCTTCCAGTTTTTCAGTGTGCCCATATTTCCCTCTTTATTTTACGTCACGTGATTTGGCCTCATTAAGTGTTTTTTTCACGTAGCGTTTCAATCAACCAACGCCTTTAGAGTATACATCTCGACCTTAACAAGCTTATTAAGTTTACTGGCCTTTTTGGGTTGCTAAGCCTATTGGGTTTGTGAGGCTTGTAGTGCCTATAGCTTATCTTTTTAGACTTTCTAGGACTGTAGCACCTGTTACGTCTGTACCTTAGCCTTTTAAAGATCTTTGGGAGGCAGACTTGGAAAAAACTTTAAGGGGTTTTCGGTTTCGTTTTGAGGAGGGTTTTTGGTGGCTGTCAGGTATTCGGAAGAATCTTTGTATTGAGGAACTTAAAGGTTTTTAGCTTAAGGAGGGGTTTTTCGATGAAGAGGTTCACTGTTTGATAATACTGTTCGGCCTAACTCGAGTAATGAAGAGGTCTACCAAGTTAACGATAGTATTGACTAGCTTAATTAAAAGGTCTTAGTATTAATAATAGTAACATTGAGATGAATTTCTTGAGGTATACCGCTCAATACTAATCAATATAAATTGATAACGTTGATGGCATCCTCTCTTAATAGTTTAGACTACTTAGAAAATTAACTTGTTAACTTTTTGTACCATCTAAGAGTTATTTAGCAGAGGCTTTAACCCTTTCTTTGGTGTTGCTGACACACTTTCTAAACTGTTTACACCGTTTTAAAAGTTGACACAATGAAAACAATCCTTCTTCTACCTTACAATTGTATAAAGAGTAACCAGAAAGTAGCATCTTCTTTGACCTAGTTAATCTGTGCTTAATCTAATAAACACTAATCAGTATATATAGGCCTACCTATTATAGGCCTTTAGATGTTTCAATGTTGTCAATTTAAGACGGGGTCGAGGTAATAGTAGTATTGCATAGTCAAGTGGTAGATGTATTATTATAGATTTAGTAGACCGCTAGCTGGTCTGAATACTAATTTGTATGATCAATTGTTTGTCCCGTGCCATAGTTCGAAGTAGGAGCCTACTGTATTGATTTGCATTCAATACAGTTAATTCCACAAGCAATACAATCAACTTATAACTAGTATAGTTAACTTTATTATACTGTAATTGACTTGTTAAAAATAGCAGTCGATATTATTTCAATATAATCATTATTAATAAGACTTTAGACGTTGCAACGTTACCAATTTGAAGTTGGGTTAAAGTAATAGTAGTATTGTAATAATTAGGTAGTAGATTTCTGTTTCTTCCAAGTTTAGCAGACTTTTAACCGATCTGTTTGCTACTTTGCATAGGAAATTACTTGAAATATACCCCACATTAAATTGGGAATTCTATTGAAATTAACTTGCAGAAATACAGTGAATATTGACTGAACTTGCACTTGAACTCTATTTCAACGAAATATATGTTATTGCAGTGAATGATAAATTAACGAATATCAATTGTAATTATATCATAAAAAAATTCTACACAAACTAATAAAAGAAAAAAAGTTTATAAAATAGCAATTTATAATATCTGACTACACAGATAACAATTATTCAAAACTATATGAAATAGTTTACTCTAATGATGTAAATAAATATCGCGCTATTAAGAAGGGGTAAAAACCTACAAATTGTTTGAAACCTAGCCTAATGAAATGATATGGTTAACGAGATTGAATCCGCGATATATATTCCCCGCTAATATATTGTCCAACTGGAGGCTAAGTTTAAATAAGTAGAAAAAGTTATTAACGAATACTTTCTAAACAGAAACTTCACCGTTAAAGACCCTAGAAAGGCACATTAAGTTATTAAAAACTTCGTTGTCAGTAATTTCGAAGATATAGTTGTACACTAGATGGAGTAAACGCGGTAATTATTACTATAAACACCATTTTTACACTTAAGATATAAAAGAAAATCAAAGGTAAATACAATGATAAAACTATATCTTTTCGCCTAAATATTTACAACAAAATGATATCTTTACAACTAAGTTACAATAATTCAATCGTAAATGTATTAGCGATCTATAAATACAAAAAAATCAAAATCAATATATAACTTTATACTGTTCCATTGAAATAATTACACAATATATTTCAAATAAAAGTTATATATTATCGGATGGCTAACTTATTAATACTTATTTTGTTAGGCCACAAATATATTACATGAGTTGGCTCTTTAAAATCGAAAATAAACCGCTCGAAACCTTATATATAAACAAGACAGATATTATAGCTGTACAAAAAAAATCTATGCTAGACGTGGATGAAATCGTTATTCCGGCCATAAATTAAAATAATATATATAAGAAATCAAAGTAATAATACAGATAAATGATTATATATAAACCGGATGTACGGAAACATAAGACTTTTATCCCTCATATGAACTGACTAATAAAACGTATATTATATAATATAATAATTTTGGTTAAGGGATACGTGATCAATTATATAAATTGTTGGAAATATGTAGGGTATCCTACCCTACCTACCTTCTTTGTTGTTGTATATACATACCTTACTGCAAACTTTGCAGTCAGTCAGCTTGGAATTGGTCTCTTCATATTTTAATACACTGCAAATGATACCACTACTAACCAGTTCCAACAAATGGTAGCTGTAATGAACTGATTAAATTGATACCAGACTTGATTATCACTATGCTTTTATTGTCACCAGGATTTTATTGTCATCAGGCTTTGTTGCCGCCAAAGTCTGTAATGCGCAAGATCTATAAAGGTATAGCAGTACGCACCACCAAAAAAACATCACCAATCCCCTAAACTATTTGACAGACTTCGTCTCTTCCTTTCCCTTCTTTACTTCCGTCGGTTTACCATTTATTACATAGGTCTACCCTTTTTTTATTGGTTCCTATAACGAGCAAATATTTGTAAGCATTATTGGCAAATTAATTACTTCCTTATATACCATTACGACGAATTCGGTGCTAACAAGTGAAAACCTTTCTCAGAATTCAGCAGTAATTATATATCCATCTTCTTTCTTCTTCTTATACAACAGTCTTAATTCGCTCGCATACTCTAATACAAACTATGTCTGAAAACTTAGTACTTAGTTTTTCCCCCCCGAAAATACTACCTTTTTAGGCAGTAATGGCAAACCCTTCACAACTCATACCTGCGACGCTATTAATTGGAAAATTAACCAAATTTTCACGGAAATATATATAAGCCTCAATGTTTTGCATAATAATATATGTAAAGTTAGGAATCAGGAGAAGAATTACATTAAGGCAGGAGTTGATAAGGGAGTTGCTACTACCTTGGCTGTTATACTATGGGATTTTCCTTATACTTCACCTTAATTTCCCTATCCATCGCCTTAGTCTCCCCGTCTAAGCTTCCATACTCGTAAAGAGGACCATTTTCCTCACGAAAAAAAAAAAAAACCATCGCCCTCGCGAAAAATAACCGTTAAACTCGCGAGAAAGTTGTTGATCGTCGCGAACTCGAGCCTCGAAAATGCGACTGCCCCTGAAAAAAAGAATGAGAATCATGAGAACACAAAAAAGCGAATTAATGCGAGGCTTTACAGCTCTTTTCATAATATTTAACGGAAGGGAAAAACTGTTTTTTAAGAAAGAAAGGATGGGGGGTTTTAATCTAGAATACTACGATCCTTTGAATCTAGACATTGTAACTATAGGTAAGGACGTCGTATTTACAGATATTTGGTTCTTTTGAAAACGGCTAAACTTGTTTACAGATGGTGACTTTAGTGCCGAGAACCAATTGGTTGAAATGTTCTTAACCTCATTCTAAATATTGGTTATTTATTGGTAAAATGTAGAGTTAATTCCATTTAACTATTGTAACCTATGTTTCTGAAGCTTCGTCAAAATCATAAATATCCTTGTAGCTAGATTCACTATAGATACTAGATGCGCTACCGCCAAATATTAGAAATACAACTTCTGTTTCCATAACTTGTTGTATGATGAATACGAATTAAAAATATATTCAAATGAATATATGGTATACTAAAACCATCAAAACCTTAGATGAGTATAACGAAAATTGACGTGGAGTAATAATCAACATTCGTTTTTTATTGGATGTAAATACTTAGTAATATTTGCCTTCTTCTCTTCAAACACATTAAATTAGCAAGTATATAACGAATATTAAAAAAAAAAAATTACGCTACTAGTGGTAACGTAACGTAAATTTCCCTATCATTGTACTGTGGTAAAGGGTGATATTAGAAAGCGTTACAATTCTCATAGTGATCTTCAGAATGTTTGTAAGAGGTATAGAGATATTCGTTACTATAATAATCGTTACAAAGTTTAAGGTCGAAGGTATGGTCGTTTATATGACTGTTATCAAGACCATAAGCAATATTATCAATGTTATAAGAATCGTACGCACCGTTAAGATCGTACTTATTAGCGAAAACAAGACGAACAGCAATGGGAAATAGATAAATAACAGCGAAAAAGAAATAACTACAAGCGTCATAACAGCCATAAACGCCGTTGTGGCAACCGTTAACGTTGCCGTGACCGCGACCATCGCATTCACAATGTTTATTTGAATACTAACGACGATGAAACCTTGTAGTTATCAGAAACATCCTTACTGTCTTCTTTAACGCACTCGGAAAAGGGTTTTATAAACAAAATAATCGATATATACAGGCTTAATAAGAAAACTTATAGCTGTTGTCGCAAGTTTTTTGACTTTCGTAATTAGTTTTTTGCTTACCTAAAGACTTATTTGGCTCGCGGTACTATTAATACTTGTATTATATATAGGTACCTACATTAAGCCGACGAGTTTACCTTGGAGGAAGTTGTTAATAATGTTGAAGAGTTGGAGGTTATTGTAACTCGTATTATTAATAATGAGGTTATTTTGGAAATCAGTGGTTATAAATATTTATTGATTTCCGTATACAGCCGTATGTATATTGTAAATAAGAGCGAAAATGTTACTATGTGTTTGGACATTGACATACGCAAAAATCTCGTAGAGTTATGATTCTTTGAGTATTAGTTTTCGGACTTTGTCATATATAAAGTATTCTTACGGAAACGCGAAACAATTATATGTGTTATAGAACCCCTAATTCGTTTGAAAATAAAGGTTAAATATACATTTTAAGCCTTCAGTTAAAAGGTTACCGATTTAATTAGACTGTTAAGTAAAATATCGAAAGCCTAAGTTATAAATAAACTCGATATTGGTACCCTCTTTACCGATAATTATCTAAAACCACGTAGGGCCAATATTTTTATATCGCGAATATCATTTTATTTCATACAAAACAATCTTCAAGTTAATAATTTGCAAAGTGAGAATTTGTTCTCCTATAAAAATATAGCCTAAATAGACAATTCAGGTGCCAATGAATTATATTGACCTATAAAAAGGTCGTTTATTCATGTTTACTTCTTAGTATATAATCCCATTAAACGCAATTATAAACGTCATCACGTCTTACGTTATATAATTACAATATTTGACCGAAAATATAATGAGATTTTTTAAGAAAGCTAAATTAATAATTATTGTTGAATGCAAAGATTGAGCTTATTTCCAAGCTAATTGTAGTAAAGTATTACAGCCCTTAACTTGAGCTAATAATGCCACCATAGTCTTTTTACTGGTAACGTAACATACCGAGGCAACCTTGAGAAGTTATTATGTAAATTTTACGCTGTTTTAAGTATTGGACGATAATTCGCCTATACCAGTTATAAAGGTCGAGTTTGATTCGAATTCCCCTATAACGAAAATAATGACTTTTTCACCTCGCCCTATAAAATTGAGTTAAATACCTATCAATCCAAGTATAAGAACACTGTTAGTGGACATCGTAACTTACATAATTGTGGAGTCTTTTCATACATCATTGAAAACTACTCTGCTTAGGCTTGAGTTGGAGAACGAATAATTAGGAGTTGTACTCAACTTATTCGATATCAAAACTTGAGCTTATATATCAATAGTTTAAATGATATAAGGCGCCTATATTATCACAAATCATATAATAAAATTATTGAAAATTTAAATAATTTACGAGTAATACCCATATATGTAGAAGTACATTCATTCAGTTCAAGTTTCAGAGGAACAAATAATGAAGGTATTATTTGTTAAAAGCTAGTAATATACAAAACTTAATTATTATCCCTATCCTGTTTTAAAACGTGACGAACAAATTTTCAACTCATAATTTGACAATCTTCATGACCAAAACCGCATTGAATACTTGGATAAGATATTATTATTCACCCTACCTTTCTTTGTAATTTGTAGAATAGTTTGTAGCATTTAAAAATAACTCTTGATAATTGATTTCAAGCCTTTTAAAAAATGAAATATTCTAGATAATTACTATTTACCATTGCAAAACTAAATTATCAACTTATTACATAGAAAGAGTTGAATTCTAATAATAGATGTCACTAAATTCGTCTTTAAAATTCTTGTTTACCTTTAATCCAGAGATCGATTTACGGTAGTAAGTTGTCGTAAACTCAAACGGTTAAAAGTTTCGTCATTAAGATTTTTAAATGCACCATCTTATATTCAAAAATGAATGAACCGCATGCCCAAATAATTTCGAAATTTTTGCAAAGCTTTTGTTAATGATGTTGTCATTTTTTCGGACACTTTTGAAAACTATCTTGCTTACTTAAAGTAAATATTTCATTTATTCTCGCGAGAAGGAAAATTACTCTCGCTAAAAAGTTATACATTCGATTTCAATCCTTTTAGTTAATAATATTATACGTTAAAGCTTTCGTTGCTTTAACAACTAAAAAACGCACATAAAGTTTTCGTAATTTGTTATTTCTAAAAAAATCAAAGGCTTTAAAAACCTATGTAGTCGCAAAAAACTTCATACGACTAATAATCCCGTATTTTACTTAAGTATCTAACGTATTACAGAAACTCAAGATCTTATTACTCCCGAAATGTCGAAAAAGAGCCAATTTAGCACCTAAAACAAGAGAAAACACGAAAATTACACCTAATCCATAAGAATCGAGCCTATGAAAAAATAATAACATTTATATAACGAACTTCAAAAATACTTGTAAAGGTGTTTACATTTGTATTACCGTAATTTAAAAATCATCCATTTTTATAAATCAATAGTAGTTTACAGTATATATTTAGCTTAATACCGGGTATGACCCAACATCTGCAGGGCACACCAGCGGCGGCCCCGCAGCAGATAACGAAGGAAATCGGTTGGACACAGCCTCTCGGCAGGCACCAGGGATTCGCAACAGACACACCGTACACAAGGGTTAGGGTCAGCATGGTGTGAGACTCGATGGACTCGGTATCGAGCCAGTCGAGCTGCACACCGGGACTCGATGGACTCGACGTCGAGCCAGTCGAGCCTACACTGAAGACGTATGAAGGCGCGGATATATAAGGACACATTCATTACCAAGATAGATAGTATTTCCTTCATAGCTCTTCAGTTGTCAATCTAAGTATTCAGTCTACCCTGAATAGCCTCACGGCTTCTGATCATCACTCGTACGAATACAGTCTTGATATTGCACCTTTTGTTACCTCTACTACCTTACTGCTAACATAAACCCTCTGAACACCTTCTACATACTCACGGGTATTTAGTGTGATCATTACAATACCTTTCTAATTGAGAAAGTCTATATTTGGAATCCTAGCCAACATATTCCAACTACAGTCAATAAATGATTTATATTTCTTAATCGGTATTTTATCAAAACAAAACTGCATTACAAACTTTGTAAACGCGAAATCTCCTACCTTATTTGGGCTTACAAACGCCCAAGTACTACACTTATGGGTAATTTTTACCCAATCATTATTCTAACGAACCATAGTTCTACCAAAGGATCAATAAATCAAAATTTAACAAATACAACCTCCACCAACCGCGCCAATGAAAGGTTAATCAACGCTTTCATCTACCTAAATATATATAACTTAGATATTATTTTTCTTCCAATTCATCCTAGTCTTGTTTCAAATACTTTATCAAAACTTCCGATATTAAACGATAAATCTATACGAATAAGAAACGAACATTCCGTTCTCGATTAAATTTTCGATAATTACGCTGTTATTATTAAAAAAGATTGTTATACATATGGTAAATGATTTAATTTATAATGAATTAAAGCTACACCTCTAGGTTAGTTAATAAGTAGATATATTATGAAAATCAATATTATATAAATTGAAGAGGGACAATAGTAATAGATAGTATGTTTTTTTTTTAGTTTTAAAGCCCGGGTATCCATTTTGTTTTCTCAACAATCTTTTGAATAATCAAGACGTAACTAGCTGTAAACGTTTGGTGTTGTTAAATGCTATAATACAAAAATTCCTCATTATAATTTACGATAAACGCTATTATTTCGGTTCCAAATATATAATGGTTACTTGAAACAAACTTTACTTTCGATTTAAAAGTAAATTAATTCAGATATAATGTAAAGATTACCCGCGATAATGGAGAGTTTCAAGTAATTACTAAAAGTCTATATCGAGGTTACAATGAATATAAAAAGTTAAGGAGTCAATATATACTATTTATATAAATTTCATCGTGCCTTTACCACCTGTTTTCTCTTCAGGCATATCTTAGGGTTTACTGATAAAATATAAATTAGACGCTATTCAACTGGTCATATACAAAATATTGAAATGAGCGTTTTTAATAGTAGGGTATACAACTTATACAGTTAGTAAATAGGGTATTATTTTATTAACGTATTTATCATTTTTTTCTTAGCTCTGTTCCAAAGAGATAATCTAGGATCGTAATAATAAGTTTTTGTATTTATTTTAATAAGGATTATGAAAAGGGTTTGTTTCGAACCTAATAATAAAAATAACGTATTATTATTAAGTCGACGGTTGGTCAAAAAGATAAAATCAGGTTATTAAATTGGTATTACATTACCATGTAACTTGATACCTCAAACAACTGTTAATCTAGTATATTCCAACACCATAGTAAAATCTTAATAATGTTCATTTTCGAAATAATAATAATAATCCTTACGAATTCCTTTTTAACTTGGAATTATAATCACCAGCAAATTATTGCGTTCCATTAATACCTCACTAGCAAATTAATATAGGTTTTATACGAATATATTTAGGACGGGATACTTAATGAATAATGAATATTACAGCGTTAAAATCCAAGAAACGATATAACAAAAAATACAAATAGCACGATTTTAAGGTTAATAATTAAGTTTAACTTGAAGCTAGCCGAATATACAAACCTTTATATCGCCAAATAAAAATTTACTCCTCCTTGCCTGAAACTTTTTACTATTTTAAATAAGGTTGAAGGATTAGCTTTCACTTTGTGTTTCTATATCCATTCAAATATGTATCTCTGTTAGAATAGTAGTAATTGCAATACAGTAGGTCAACTTTACTTATAGTAAAATTGACTATACTGTCTGCAAGTTGAGTGTATTATTTTGTGGGTCTACTGTATTGACTGCAAGTCAAGTACAGTATGGATCCACTTCATACTAGGGAATAAGCCAAGAAATTAACTATAAAAATTCCTGTGCAAACTAACCAGCGGTCTGCCAAACCTAGAATAATATATCTACTATTTGACCATGTAATACTACTATTACTTCAACCAATCGAATCGACAATGTTGAAAAAATGTCTAAAGCTCTACCAATACTAATCAGTGCTTATTGAATTAAGTACCGATTGGCTAAGTAGAAAAAGAAGTTACTTTCTAATTGTTACGCTCTACGTTATCGTTGGGGTAGAGGAAAGATTCTTGCAAAGAGCCTCTATTAGTATTGCGTTAGTTCATAACGGCAAGAAAACAGAGAAGACTTTTAGATTTCGTTAGTCCATAATGGAAATCTGGAAGTAAGTGACGGTATCGTTACTTGAAAAATACTAAGAAATCTTTACGTATCCTTCTTGAAGAGCGTTGAAATTAACCGCCAAAAGTTTCAAATCGACAAGTTGGCAAACAGCTAAGTCAGTACTATTTCAGGTGTTACTATTACAAAAACGACCAAGTCCTACGGCCAAAACAATAAACAACCTTTGATCTTTACCTACAATAATAAACAACATTCGACTTTACCCTTTATACTAAACATTTGCCCCTACTTTCCTCTTTTCCCTTTCCCCTACGCCAATTCAATCGTTAAGATTACTGCTCAGAGAGAAAACTCCAAATCGCGTTAAAAAAGCTAAGTCGTGTAACTTAACGCTAATTAACCAAGTTCTCACGCGATTTTATATTGAAACACCAAGTCCCTTGCCTACCAAGTCCCATACAAGTCAAAAAATTGAAATAATACCTCCTTGAGTACTAATAAAGGCAATTGAAACCCTTGGAACTGCCTTTACCAAACACTATAACAAAGATCTTGTAAAATATCGAAAAAAGCTTAATGAAAAGGTACGTTACCAACTTCATTGGCAATAATATAGATAAATATAACGATAGTGAAGATCTTAACCATACCTTTCGAAAGGTTCGTAATTTTTTCGACTACTAAACTATTAATATATAAAATATAATTCAAAAAAGAGTCAAGTCGAGGCTTAAGTCAAAACTAAAGTAATAAAGGATTTATATACTAACATAATATACTATAAAGCTAGCATAAGCTTTGTTCGATCTAAACCAATTTGAAGAATATCCTTAAAACCTAAACCCTAAGGGAAAATTTATTGAAAAACCGTAACGCCCTTATATACGATTTAAGGGACCTCCCTTTCACGTTTAGTTAAGATAAGTCTCTTCACACGTTAAAGATAAGGAACCAGTTAATCTGCTTGGTAACCTAGAACTTTTACGTAATAGCGCGGAATACATCCTCAGAAGCGGTAGGGCGCATAAATTAATAGCTGCTAATACTATCAAAGAATTAACGTCAGTGTTTTACAACAATCAATTAAGTAAGATCGTCAAGTACCTTAATCCCTTTAGGCCCATATTCCACCCTAGACCTTTAATCGTCAAGTCTCCTAAAAGCTTCTATATAATAGGTTTTTCTATATGCAGAAGCCTATTATAAGTATTACTACAGGACTTTAACCCTTAAATTAGGCGACTGGTAATTACCTTCAACACTAAGTTTGGGAGGCTTCAAGGCTTATACTGCTAGGAAACATTAAGAATGAAAATTAGGAAGACTATTAAAATCTACCTTTAAATCTTGTAAAAATGGTTCATATTGATTATAAACTCCTTACGAATTTTGCTAATATTTGGAACGATGTAAAAAAGTATAATGAAAAGCTCTATAACCTTCTTGACACGAAGATAATACCCTTTTTAAACATTTGCAAGTAAAAAGAAGTTCTGCCTTCTAACTTTTACTTATTCTTCACCGGATTCCTTACAAGACACGTTAAAGATTATTAACTAACCTTTCTAACTAGAGTAATCACCTTTAGCGAAGTCTATAATAGTATAAAAAGCCACTTCGAATACAACGTCCACCTTGCTTAATATTATATAGACGAGGCTACTACTAGGTGGATCACGATAATAACAAAGAAGAAAAATGAGGAAATACCAATAAACAGATGCTCAATAAGTTGATATTATATCAATAAGCAATGGAAAAGATCCACTTTAGCGAAACTACACTTTGAGAATAAGTACAGACAGCTGTTACGGGTGTTAATAAGTTCGAATACGCCTTATAATGCCTAAATACCACTTATAAAATCTTTTTAACCAGTTAAGTTTCTTGTTTACAACTATAATAACCCATACACCAAACTATTTTAGTATATACCTATAAGACAACAATTTCTCTAACGTAAATAAAGAAAACCTTACGGTAATTAACTACCTCAACTGCAAGGTTACGAGCATCTTTAACCCTTAAGGCTGGGCCTATTAACCCTAAGCTAAAGGCAACATTCATAATAACATTAATAGGATCAAAATTTATGCGGACCAAATAACCATAAGAAATATCGTCGTAATGGTGATAAAAGATATTGAATCTATATTAAATCTAGCTATTAGTTAATTTTCTACCCCCAACGAATGGAAAAAAGAAAGTTAATGTACTATATCTAGTACTTTACCACTTTTAAATAAGATTAATTAAACTAAATTACAAACTTTAAAGGTAACGAGCTAATGAATAATACCAATATCCTTAAACAAATTAAGTAATATAAATATACGGTTCCTAACACGGCCCAATAACTAGTTGACTACGCCTTCCTATACCACTTAGGCGGTGAAAACCTTTACCTTTACTCTAGTTAAGCATTTAACCCCTTACATATCTTTAATCTTCGCGATCTTTACGTGAACCACACGTTATAAGGTATCATGCTAAATATAGGGGCTATAAGATACTTAACAGAAGGCTATTCAAAATAAGTAGCACTGTAGAGGGAAAGCACTACGGCTACTGAAATCAATTATTACGATACTAATAAGGCTAAAGTTAACTTCGAATTAGGCGAATAACTATTGTCGCTAAAAATAACTGTAATTTAGACTATTATTAAGTTAATTACTTTTTATTTCCCTAAGTCACTTACGTCTTTCCTTCTTTTTAAAAAGATATCAAAACCCTTGCCATTAACGTTAATATCAATGCTAATAAGCTAGTTAAAAATAACTAGAGGTTTTCCCTCACCTTTGTGTAAAAGCACCTGTGGTTTTACTTTTAACTTCCTAAAGCAATGGTATTAGACTTGACAAAGCCGGAGATATGCTAATTACACTATAGTTTCTACTACCCAGTCATAAACAGGCCATATAAAGTCCTAAAGTCTATAAGATATAAAGAAATGGGATATTTTACCCTAAAAGCTATCGAAAAGCATTACCATGACTGACAAACATATATTTAAGCCCCCCGAAAATATATATTTACATTCAAAAACGAAAATGACTTTAACTATAAGGTCGTTATTAATGTATTTCGATTAAATAATAAGCATATTTTTCATGTTATTAACTCCGCTACCTTTTTTTATGAAGCCAAGTTTCTGAAATCCCTTTTAGTAAAATAAACGTAGAAAACGTTAAAATACTATAAATTGATACATCTTTGGTCCCACTAAACATCGTTATCTACGATACTGGTACCAACTTTATGGCGGCAAAATTCTAGGAAAATGCCAAGATAATAGGTATTTAGTGTAAAAAGATGCCTGTGAAGACCTACTGGAGTATTGTAAAGGTCGAAAGGGTATATTCACTACTTCTCCAAACGTATAATATCCTAATTATAGAAATTAGAAGTTTTACAGATCCAGAAGCACGCCTTTAAATGACAGTAAAGGGCCTAAACAATACTGTGGGCTCTAACGGCCTAGTGCTAACGTTTCTGGTCTTTAAAGCCTACCTGAGCCTAACGAGTGAATTTAAGATATTAGTAAATGCCTAAAAACGAACGGTAGCTTACAGCAAAGTAATAAAGGGACTACAAAAAGAATCGGTACGCCGTAAGGTTAACGACGCCCTTGATACTAGAAATGATCCTACGATTATCGACGTACTTGCTTTGTCATTATAAATTAAATTCCTTGTGTGATATGAACCGGGTAAATGGAAGAGCCTATACAAATACTTAAATATCGCCAACTTTAAAGTAGTTGTTAAAACTACTAACGGTCTTATAACTTTTCATACTACCTAAGTGAAGTTATATATTAGGGTTATTAACGATTAAAATCCTCAATCCAAACGACCGAGTTAATACGAGCTTCTTTTACCTATAATTGATAATCCGATGAAACGTTTCCAGTGTTGATAGCTCCCAAAAAAGAGGAATGTTAAAAAGATAGAATATACACTAGGCCACATTTACAATATTACTTGGCTAAACAAAAAATAAAAGGATAACGAAAACTTAATAATAAAGCTTTAAACACAAGCCATTATTAAAACCTTCGGGAAACCTTTTCAAAAATAATAGGGTTGAAATTAACAACTTATCAACTCAAAAAGTCAATAATTCATACTGAAGGCCAACTTCAACCTTTAGAACCCAAAAGTTACTATCTTCAAGTCGAAGATTATTTACGAGGTTAAAAGCAAATTTACGGGGAGGCCGTACAAAAAATCGCGCCTAATCGCTTATAGATACGGTAATAAAAGCAAAAACTATTTTTTATGTAATTTCTGAAGATTTAGAAAATCAATCAAAGTTTGGTAATCGTTTTAGCAACAAGTTCACTAGCTAGGATTAAAGGCAAGTTTATGTTCGCAGGTCTTTAGATCATTGCAACGTTGTCGATTCGATTGGTTAAAATAATAGTAGTATTTCATTGGTCAAGTGGTAGATTTATTGTTCTAGGTTTGGCAGACCGCTAGTCGGTCTGCACAGTAATTCATATGACCAATTATTTGGCCTACGCCCTAAAGTGAAGTTCAACGTACTACACTCGACTTATACCCAATGCGATAAGTCTATACAAAGTAATACACCCGATTTGCATTTCAGTATAGTCAACTTTACTGTAAATAAAGCTAACCTATTGCATTACATGTAATATTATTCTAACACTAGCGGCTTTTCATTTTGTACGCGTATGCCAGTATAGCTGATTAATCTTTTTTGGTTACCACTAAATTGCTTCCTCAATAACTGGTCAGACCTCTATTAATTCCAGTTGACTTCTATATTGAATTGCATATAGTTGTATATAAATTTACCCTATTTGACCTTAATTGCTTCATCGCCCCGAGGTACGAATTTATCAAAACCTATAAAAGGTTTTTCTACTATAGGCCGTTGCAGGCCTCTAATTTAGTCGTGTTAATCAATCAGATCGCTATTATTATTTCCTTTATTTCCCTAGAAATCTTTCAGTTTGCAGGCACATCCTTATCCATCGTCACGTAATTTGGTCTTTTCAGGTAGTTTATTAATATAGCTCCTGATACGTATAGTTGGCTAATCATTGTCTATAAACCTTTTTAATGCCTTATTTAGCGTCGCCTTATTTATGGTAATTTACGGGATTGTTTTTGCCGTCGATGTATCTAAAAAGATTCATCTTCTTTCCTTCATAGGCCTTGCAGAGTATTATTACGTTAATTATTAGGCGTTTTTCGCTAGTGGCTACAAGCTTTAAAAGGCTTTCGAAAAGGCTCCTTAATTAACGATATAAATTACCACCGGAATAGGGGGAATATTTAGTTTCCTAGTAATAAGATTAAGGGTTTTTTTATAATATTATACCTATGTTAAAGCCTATTATCATACCGTAAACCTCCGAGGCCAATATTGTTAGTGTAATTCTTTTAAACTTAACGGAAGTTTAGTAAATTAGATTTCAGATAATTCTAGATCGATCTTTCCATTTAACTTTATTAACGAGGGTTATTAGGAAGCGAATTGATAAAAATAACTTGGTAGTATTTGTAAAAACCCCGTTCGTGAAAATTATTAATTTGGCCTTCGATAGATCGAGTAGAAACATATTTATTCCTCGATTTAGGTTTCGTATATATTACTCAAGCATCTTAATTAGTTGATTGAACTTTGTTTTTAACGGGTTTCATGTTTATACCGCGATAAATAGGTTATAAAATACTTTCAGATAATATAAAATAACAATATAACTATTTCGAATATATTATTCTAATTACCGTTAAGCACTTACTGTATAAGTCTTTTTGATCATAGTTGAAACATCTCCATAACCCTTTGAATGAAAGCTTAAGCCGGTATTAATACTAAGTATATGTATTGACTATTTATTAAAATTAAATTAACTACCTTTTTTCAACATTAGTAGTAGTTTATAATTTTAAAACATGGAGTCCTTAATCGTTTGTTGTTTCAATATTACAAAACTAGCCATTCAACGAAAATGGTATCGTTAGTTTACATACATATCAGGCTGAAATACCTTTTTTCCGTTATTAATAGGTACGAATCGTACGTTAAGAATTTTATTAATAGCCGTAATTTAAAGTGCGACTAATAGGTTCAAAACCAATAGAAGTTTTATTTAATTAATTCATACAATGGTTTAATACATAGTATTACCATGCCTAAACGATCAATAACACGTAGTTATTATAGCAGTTTTAACAATACAATCCGTTATAAATCCATTACTAATTGTGTATAAGTTTACGTTATATTACAATTATCAAAAGTAAACTTGCCTTTAATTTTTGTTAACAAACTTGTTATCAAAGCGATCACTTAACGTTACCCAATTTTTTAAATCGTTATTGACTACATAAAGATCCAGGTTTTACCTTTATTACTATATCTTTAAGCGATTAGACGTAATTTTTCGTACGGCCGCCCTGTGATCTTACCTTTAACCTCGTAGATAATCCTCTACTTGAAAATTGTAACATTTAGGTTTTAAAGGTTAAAATTGGGTTTCGATATTAATTATATAATCCTTAGGGTTAATAAATCGTTAATTTCGACTTTATCGCTTTTTAAAAGGTTTACCAAAAGTTTTAATAATCCTTTATACTTACAGCTGTAGTGTTAAGTTTTCTTTATCCTTTTCTTTCCTATTTATTCAAGTAGTATTATAGATACGACCCGGTGCATATTCCTCTTTTTTAACGTTTTTCTTCTTTAGGAGTCGTCTACATTGGTGGCGTTTTAACTACTTATCGATAACATATAGGGGAGGTTCGTATTAATTCGATCGTTTGGCTTAAGGGTTTTTATTGTTAGTAGCTCTAATATAAGTTTTAACCTAAGTGATTCGAAAAGATACAAAACCGTTAGTAATTTTAACGACTACTTCAGAGTTCGCGATACTCAATATTTTATACGAGCCCTTTTATTTTCCCGGCTCTTGTTACATGAAGACTTTACTTTGTAACGGTAAAGCAAGTAAATTGATTATTATGGGGCCTTTCCTGGTATTATAGGCCTTATTAATCTGGCGGAGTGTCGATTCTCTTCATAGCTCCCTTAAAGCTTTTCCATAGGTTGCAATGCGTTTTTAAGTACTTACCGAATGCAGATATTTACTCGTTAGGTGTGGGTAAGCTTCAAAGATTAGCAGTGTTAGCACCAGACCGTTTAAGCTTACAATATCGTTCAGGCTTTTCACTGCTATTTGCAAACATGCCTCCGAATCCGTAAAACTTTTAATTTCCAACGTAAGGGTATTATATATTCGGCGAAGTAGGGCGTATACACTTTTAATCTTTTGAATGTTTTAATAGGCTTTTACGGGTACCTATTTACACTAAATACCTATTATTTTAGTATTTTATTAAAACTCCACCGCTGTAAAGTTGGTACCAGTATTGTAAACAACGATATGAAGTAAGCTTAAATACGTATCCATTTATAATATCCTTAGCGTTTCCCACGTATACTTTACTTAATGGGGTTTTAAAAGCGTAACTATATAAAAAATGGTTGCAAAATTAACGACATAAAGAATAGGCATATTATTAAAGTAAAGCATATCGACGAAGATCTCGTAATTAAAATTCTTATCGTTGTTTAATGTAAACTTGAATTTTTGGGGGGCTTAAATATACGTTTGCCAATGGTGAAAAAGCCCTTTAATGGCTTTTAGGGCAAAGTATTCCTTTTTTTTTTTTTTTGCCCTATTGTATAGCCTATTAACGGTTAGGTGGTTAAAACGACAGTATAGTTAACGTATTTCCGGCTCCATTAGGTTGAGCACCATTGCCTCTGGGCCTTAAAGATAAAACTATAGGTGCCCCTATTTAAAGGAAAGGGGAAATCTCTAGATGTTTTAAACCAATTAGTCTGCGTTAACGTCGACGTTAACGCTGAGGATTTTTATATCTTTGAATTAAGAAAAAAAAGTGGTAGGAGACTTAAAAATATGGAACGTAATTACTTTTACAACAGTTTAAATTATCATTATTCCTAGTAATAATAATCATTCTTTTAGTTTAAAGTTAACTTTGGCTTTATTAATACCGTAACTGTTGGAATAGTACTACATGCAGTGCAGTAGGACAACTTTTCTTAGTAAAGTTGACTGTACTGCAAGTGTATTGCTTTGTGCGGGCTTACTGCATTAGGTATAAGTCGAGTGCAGTACGCTGCACTTCACTCTAGGGCACAGGCCAAGCAATTGGTCAAAAAAATTACAGTGCAAACCGGCTAGCGGTTTGCCAAACCTAGAACAATACATCCACCATCTGACCACACAATACTACTGTTACTTCGACCAATCGAATCGAAAACGTTGCAACGTCTAAGACCTACCAACACTGATTAATGCTTGTCTGCCTATTAGGTTAAGCATAGATAAGCTAAGTAAAAGAAAAGGCTACTTTCCGGTTACGCTCTACGTTAATAACGGCGGCTAGAGTAGAGAAAAGATTCTTGTGAAGGGTCCTTACTACTGTGTCAGTCTCTACAGCAATACGTGAGGAAGACTTTTGGGCTGAATCAGTCTCTATAGCAGACCAGAGGTAGCGACGGTATCGTTATCGAAAACACCAAGAAATCTTTATTAATCTTTTTTTAAAAACGTTGAGATTGACTGTCAGAAATCTTAAAGTACGGCAAGTTGGCAAACGGCTAAGTTAGTAGTACTACAGGTGCTACTACTGCAAAAACGACTAAGTCCTATAGCTAAACAACAACCTTCGCCACTTACCACTAATAAAAGACCTTCGACCTTACCCTCTATACTAAATTTCTGCCCATACTTCACTCTTTTTACTTCCTACATTATCTTAATCGTCAAGTTCGCTTTTCTAAGAAAAAACACCAAGTTGTGCCGAGAAAGCCTCGTCACGCGACCTTATGCCAAGTTACTAAGTTACCAAGTCGCCAAGTTCCTACGCGACCTTACACCCAAGATTACCAAGTCTCTCGCCCTACATGACCTACATAAGCCTGAACTTTAAAGATAACACCTACCCCAAAGACTCAAAGGGTAATTAACGCCCTAAAATTCATTTTTATGAAATACTACGATGAAAATTTGTGGGGATAAGATATTGACGAAGACTCAACGGAGAAGCACCTGGTCAACTATCTCGACTACTATATCGTTAAGCAAGATTGCAGTAAAGAATTTGACCGCGGCGACCGCGTCTTTTGAAACTTTCGTGACCTCTTCAGCGACTGGACTCTTGACATATAAAAGAAGATTTAAAAGGGTATCAAATCCAAACTGAGGTCTGAACTTAAACGCCGAGGAATTTACGTGCCAAAAAAGTGTCCGATTAAGCTAGCAGAAACCCTCTTCGATTTAATCCAGCTTGAGGAATACTCTTAAGACCCTCAGTCTAAAGGAAAAGGTGTTAAGGAACCTTAACGCCTCCATACATGTTTTAAAGGACCGTCAACTTATCCTTAGCTAAGTTAAACCTCTTTATGTGCTGGCAATGAGGAGCTTGTTAACCTGTTCAGCAATTTAGTACCTCCATGTGATAGCGCAAAGTACGCTTTTAGCGGCGGAAAAGTACGCGAAGCGAAGGCTACTAACGCAGCTAGAGGCATTGATGTTGGCGTTTTACATCAATCAATTAAATAAAATCGTCAGGTTTCCTAAAACCTTTAAGTACTTATTGTCCCTTAGCAAGTCCACCGCCAAAACCCTTAAAAACCTTCTCCCTTTAAATATACCTACGCGCGCGAACCTACTATAGACCCTACTATAAGACTTTACCCCTCGAGCTAGGCGATTGGTAATTACCCTTAGTACCGTGCCTCGAAACCTCTAAAATTTAAACCGTCAGGAAATACCAATTAAACCTAGGATAATTATAGCGACCTTCCTCTAAGACCTGTCAGGATAATTAATATTAACTACAAGCTGATAACGGATTTCGCTAAAATTCAAAATAATATAAAGAAGCATAACGGGAAGCTTTATAACCTTTTCAACACTAAGATAATGCCTTTCCTAAACATTTTTAAGTGGATAGAGGTACCACTTTTTGATTTTCATTTACTATTCCCTAAAATCCTTACAAGTTACGCCAAAAACTATTAGCTAACCTTCCTAACGAACGCTACCACGTTCCACGAAATTTATAATATCATAAAGAGCTACTTTGAGTACGACGTTTACTTTATGTAATAATATATAAACTGGGCCACCACGTGGTAAACTATAATAATAGCAAAGAAAAAAAAAATTAATTACTAATGGATGTTTTTAATTAAATACTTGATAAGATGATAATGTATTAAAAAGTAATGGGAAAGGCCTACGCTGGTGAAGCCATACTTTGCAAGCAAGTACAGGTAGATATTACGAGCGTTAGTAAGTTCGAATACACCTTATAACGCCTAAATATTATCTGTAAAGGTTTTTTTAGTTAGTTACGCTCCTAGCTTACCACCGTAATAACACGTATATAAAACTCGTTCGGCATGTATTTCCAAATCGGCAACTTTCTTAACGTGGATAAGAAAGACCTTATGGTGGTTAACTACGTCAACCGCAAGTACTTACGCCTATAATGCCTAAGGTCAGGTCTATTAACCTCGGCTCCGAACTAAAGGCAACACCTACATTAGCGCTAACAAAATTCAAAGTATTATCGTCGGGATAGTAGTAAAACATATTAGATTTGTGGTAAGGCTGGCTACTAGTTAACTGGCCAACCCTCCGCCGAATACAATAATAGAAAGGTAGTGTACTACGTCTAATACCCTACTGCTTCAAAACAAGATTACTTGAATCAAGTGGCAGATGTTAAAGGTAGTAAACTAACTAACGCCGCTAATGTCCCTAAGTAGATTAAGTGGCACAAAGATACTACTTCTAACACAGAAACCCAGTAACTAGTCAATAATGCCTTTTTATACCGTTTAGGTAGTAAAGACCCTTACCTTTACCTTAACCATCACTCTAACCTTTTATATACCTTTAACCTTGGTGATCGTTACGCAGATTACACGTTTCAAGGTATTATGCCAGATATTAGGGCAATAAGGTACTTAATAAAAGGCTATTCGCAGTACATGATACTGCGGAGGGAAAACACTATAGCCATAAAGATTAATCATTATAATGTTGGTAAGGCTAAAGTTGGCTTTAGCTCAGGCAAACAACTATTATTACTGGGGATAATGGTAGTTTAAATTGTTTTGAAAACGATTATATTCCATATCCTCAAGTCCCCTACTTCTTTTCCACTTTATTTAAAGGATATAAAGACTTTTGACGTTAACGTTGATATTAATGTAAACGAGATGGTTAAAAAAAGCCAAAGGTTTTCACTTGCCTTTAAGTGGAGACATCTATGGTTTTATTTTTATGATCTGGAAACAGTGGTATTAAACCTAACGGAGCCGGAGATACGTTAACTGCACTGGCGCTTTAACCACTTAATTGTTAACAAATTATATAAAGTCTTAAAGTCTGCAAGGTATAACTATATGGAATACTTTACTCTAAAAGCTATTAAAAAGCTTTACTACTACTGCTAAACATATACTCAAGCCCTCCGGAAAGTTAAGTTTACATTAAAAGAAGATAAGGACTTTAACAGTGAGATGTTTATTAATATATTTTACTTACATAAAAAGCATATTTTTCATGTCGTTAAATTCGCAATTTATTTTTACAAAGTCAAATTTCGAAAGTCTCTTTCGGCAAAGAATACGTAGGAAAAGTTAAGGATCTTATGAATTAACATGTACTTAGAGCCGCCTGACATCGTCATCTACAATACCGGTATCAACTTTGCGGCGGCGGAGTTTTAAGAAGATGTTAAAATAATGAGTATTTAATGCAAATAGGTACCTGTAAAAACCAACTAAAGTATTGGAAAAGTTAAAAGGGCACATGCCCTACTTTGCCGAGCGTATAGTATTTTCACGTTAAAAATTGGAAGTTTTACGAATCCGGAGGCACATTTATAAATGTCAGTAAAGGGTTTGAATGATAATGTAGGCTCTAACGGCCTGGTGATATCGCTACTGGTCTTTGGAGCGTACCTATGCCTGACGAGTGAATCTCTGCCCTCGGCAAGCACTTAGAAATGTGCTGCGGCCTACAGTAAGGCTTTAAGAGAACTGCGAAGGTAATCGGCACACCGTCAAGTCAATAACACCCTTAATACCAAAAACGGGCCTATAACAATCGACGTGCTTACTTTGCCACTACAAAGTAAAGTTTTAGTATAGTAGGAGCCGGGCAATTGGAAGGGGCTATATAATATATTAAGTATCAAAAACTTTAAAGTGGTTATTAAAACTGTTAACGGCCCTATATTTTTTTGGAATACTCAGGTTAAGGCTTATATTAAAGTTATGAACGATCAAAACCCTTAAGTTAAACGACCGAATTAATACGAACCTTTCCCACCCATTATCGACAAACCAATGGAACGCCGCCGGCGCGGACAACCTCTGAAGAAAAGGAATGTTAAGAAGGAGAAATACATACCGGGCCGTATCTATAATACTACTTGGGTAAGTAGAAAAGAGAAGGATAACGAAGACTTGATAATAAAGTTTAGTTCATAAGGGATTATCAAAACTTCCGGAAAATCTTTTAAGGAAAGCGACAAGGTCAAGATCGATGGCTTGCTAACCCGAAGTGTGGTAAAATTTATATTAAAGGTTAACTTTAATCTTTAAGACTCCAACTTTACGATTTTCAAATCGAGGATTGTCCACGAAGTTAAGGGTAAGACTACGGGACTTCCTTATAAAAAGTTACAGCTAATCGCTTAAAAATATGGTGATAAAGGTAAGGATTGGATCTTTACGTAGTCGCCAACAATCTAGAAAATTAACTAGCGCTTAGTGGTTACTTTGATAGCAAATTTACTAGCCAGAACTAATGGCAAGTTTACACTTAATAGCCGTAATATTACATAAGCCTATGCATAGTTGGTAATAAATCTATAGCAAATTATACTATTGAAACTACCACAGGAACTCCGTGTCGTCTACCCTTTAGAAACGGTAATACGGTGTATTAAACCATTGTATAAACTAACTAAGGCAGACGTTTACTGGTTTCTAACCTACCAGTCATACTTTAAGTCTTGGCTAATGATAAAGTCTTTAACATACGATCCGTAATTATTAGTAATGTAAAAGAAAAACTTCGGCATAATGAGTATATAAACTGATAATACACTTTTTGTCGAAATGACTGGCTTTTTAATATAGAAATAACAAATAATCGAAAACTCTAAGTTTTGGAATTATAAGCCAATAATGATGTTGATGAAAAACAACCAACTTAACTTTAATGGATTGTTAATCCGTATAATTGATATTAATGCCGGCTTAAGTTTCCGCCAAAGAAGTCAGAGAGTTATTCTTATCATAATAGACAAGACTAATAAGGTTAGATCTCAACGGTACTTGAAATAGCGTGTATGGGGTATTTATATTATCACTTTATGTCAACTGGAAGCCTTATACGATTTATCTATTACGACACAAGTATAAATACCAATAGATAAAGACTTTAATCGATTAAATAAAAGGTTGGAGTGGTAGATTCGGAACCTGGACCGCGGAATCAACATGGTACTAATCAACCTTTTAAAAGCTAAGCTAATGATCTTTACGGACGGGTTTTTTATAAATAACACCGACTTGTACTCACAAATCGGCTTCCTAATAACCCTTATCAACGAATATGAATAGGAAGATTAATTTAACATCACCGGCAATCTAATCCAATAAACCTCCATCAAGTGCAAAAGGATTATACGAAGCGTTTTGGCTTTAGAGGTTTACGGCATGATAGCGGGCTTTGACGTGGATATAGTACTGTAGGAAACCTTTAATCACATTACCAGGCAGTTGCAGATTCCTTCTATCTCAATAATAATTTATGTCGACTTAAGGAGTCTTTTCGAATTCCTATCAAAGCTCAGAACTATCAGAGAAAAGCGCCTAATGATCGACATAATGACACTTTATGAAGCTTATAAAGGGAGTGAGATTAAAGAGTTCTGATAGATTGATAGAAAAGATAATCCTGCAAATACCATGATGAAGGTCATGCTAAACAAAGCACTAAAAAGGTTTGTAGATAGCAAAACACTAACTATATATATCTAGGGCTACATAGATAGGCTGCCCAAGTCACGTAACGACGAACAGGTATATGCTGGCAGACTGGAAGACTGTTAGGGGATTGATAATGGTAATCTGTTTAAGTAGAATAGTTGAAGTTGCAAAGGGCTATAGCGGAAGAACTTTTTGTAGGAATGAATGAACTTGGATCTCGGAGCGATGGTGCAATTGAAGCCAAATGGGGTTAATTTATATGTAATTGGGTGTAATGTAGTATGGAAGTCAATTGGAATTAATAGGGGGTACGAGGCCGCTATCCAGCGATAATTGAAAGAGATTGGACAGCCACACTGGCGTGCGTATACAAACTAAAAAGCTGCCAGTGTTGGAATAGTATTATATTCAGTGCAGTAGGTCAACTTTACTTACAGTAAAGTTAACTATACTACAAGTGTATTGCTTTGTGCGGACTTATCTCATTGGGTGTAGTCGAGTGCAGTACACTACATTTTACTTTATGGCACGGGCCAAGCAATTGACCATACAAATTACAGTGTAAACCAGCTAGCAGTCTGCCAAATCTAGAACAATACATCTACTATCTGACCACGCAATACTACTGTTACTTCGATCAATCGAATTGACAACGTTGCAACGTCTAAGGTCTACAAACAATAATGATTAATTTTCATGACTGTAGTATTTTCTTTTCATAGCTTTATATAATGTGAATAGACTTTTATTAAATAAATTTTTGTCTTTATATCCAGCATAATACCTTGAAACATGTTATTCGTGTAACTATTGCGAATATTAAAGGTATATAAAGGTTTAGGATCCTAGTTAGGGTAAAGTTAAGGATTTTTAACACCTAAATGGTATAAGAAGACGTGGTCGATTAGTTATCGGACTGTACCAAAAGTAATATTTTTATATTACATGATTTATTTAGGGGTATTGACGTTGTTAATTGGCTCTTCGCTTTCAAAATCTACGATTTGATCCAAGTAATCCTATTTAAAAGCAGTGGGATAGTAGGCGTGATATATTGTCTACCTATTATTATGCTCGTCAGGAGGGTACTGAGTTAATCAATAATTAGATTTGCCACAGATTTAATATGTTTTGCCATTATTACAACGATAGTGTTTACGGTTAATAGGTCCGCCTGAATCTTAGCCTTGTTAACGCCAACGTAACTACTGTTTCCAGTCTAAGTTCAATATCGATAGGCTATACCTTAGGTGTTGTGGATACCTATAACTGTATTTACAATCGATATAAATAATTACCGTCAAGTTATTTTCATTTACTATAAGGAAATTGCTGGCTTAGGGGTATATATTAAACGAATTTGGTATACGTGTTATTACTGTAGTAAGTAAAAAAAAATGTAATTAGTTAAAAAAGCTTTTGTAGGTGGTTTTTACACGTTGTAAAGCGTATTCGAACTCGTTAACGCCCGTAATTGCTACCCGTACCTGCTCACGAAGTGTGGCTTCGTTAACGTGGGCTGTCCCTATCATTTTCTGGCATAATATCAACTTGTCAAGTATCTAATTAAAGACTTTTATTGGTATTTCCTCTTTTTTCCCACACTATTATTGTAGTTTACCGTGTAATGGCCTAATCTATATAATATTGCGTAAAGTGGACGTCGTATTCGAAGTATCTTTTTATATTATTGTAAATTTCGCGAAACCTGATAGTTTTAGTAAGGAAATTTAGGTAGTAGTCCTTAGCGTGACTTATAAGGATTTCGGGAAATATTAAATGAAAACCTAAAAGAGGAACCTTTATTTATTTATAAATATTTAAAAATAGCATTATCTTAATGTTAAAGAGGTTATAAGGCTTTCCGTCATACCTTTCTACGTCGTTTCAAATCTTATCCTAGTCCATAAGGAAGTTATAATCAATGTTAACCATTTTAATAGGTTTTGAAAAAAGGTCGCGATAGTTATTACAGCCTTAGAGCCTTTGAAGCGCGGTATTAAAAGTAATTGCCAGTCGCCTGGTCCGAGGGGTATATTTTTGTAGTAGGACCTATAATAGGCTTTCACATATAGTTAAACCTAAAAAGGGAAGGTTTTTTTAAGGGGTTTAACGGTTTCAAGAAAAATGTTAAAAGTAAAGTGATACCTAACGACTTTAAAATACTTAACGATCTTGTTTAATTAACTGGTGTAAAGCGCTGAAGTTAATACCTCTGGCCGCGTTAGCGATCTTTACTTTACATGCTTTGTCTCCATTAAAGGCGTACTCCACGCTATCACGTAAAGGTGTTAAACTACCGAACAGATTAATAGTTTTTTTATCGCCAACGCGTAAAGAGGCTTAACTTAGCTTAAAGTAAAGTGGAGGTCCCCTGAAACGTATGTATAGGAATTAAAATCCTTTAACATTTTTCTCTTTTCTTGGAAAGTTTTGAGGATCAGGGTCTTAGGAAGAGTCCTCTTATTAAGCTAGTTCGAAAAAGGGTTTCGCTAGTCCTAGTGGGGTCTTTTTAGGGATGTAAATGTCACGGCAAGTAACCTCCTTCTTTAACCTAATCTTAATCGTACGTTCAATTGTCTTCTATATATTAAGAGTTTAGTAATTGAAAAATTTACGAAAGTTTTGGAAAGCGTGGGCGCTGCGGCCGTATTCGTCACTGAGGTCCGCGTCGATGATATACTAATAAATGTAATTGGTTAGGTAAGCTTTTGTTAAGGTCTCGTTAACATCTGTAATTTAAAGTTGTTAGTCGTAATAGTTGGCAAAACCTGATTAAAAGGCTTTAACTTTCTTTATATATTCCTAACTTAGATACATTTTGTTGGTTTAGCTTATATAGAATGTATAGGACGTATCGAGCGAAGTGCTTGGTGATCTTAGGCGTGGAGAACTTGGTGTTTTGGCGTAAAGTCGTGTGGAAACTTGACGATTTAGCGTTAGGTCGCGCGATATGTTTTTCTTGGCGCGACTTGACGATTTTTGGTATTTTCGTTTAAATTAGCGAACTTAACAATTAAATTGGCGTGGGGGAAGCGAAAAAGATAAAGTAAGGGTAAAGGTTTATTATAAAAGGTAAGGTCGAAGGTCGTTATTAGTGGTAAAAGGCAAAGGTTATTTGTTATGGTTATTTGGTCGTAAGACTTAGTCATTTTTCCTATAGGAGTAGCATCCATAGTAATACTACTTAGCCGTTTGCTAACTTGCTGAACTTTAAGACTTTTAATAGTCAGTCTTAACGTCTTTAAAAAGGATTAATAAATATTTCTTGGTATTTTCAATAACGATACCATTGTTACCTCTAAGCTGCCATAAAAACCGATGTAGCCTAAAAGTGTTTTCTACTTATTGCCGTGAAAACCGATGCAGCAGTAAAGGCCCTTCGCAAGAATCTTTCCTTTACCTTGGTCTTTTATAAGGCGTAACTGGAAAGTAGGTTCTTCTTCTACTTAGTCAATCTGTACTTAACCTAATAAGCATTGATCAGTGTTTGAAGGTCTTTAGATCGTTGCAACTTTATCGATTCGATTGGTTGAAGTAACAGTAGTATTACATTGGTCAAGAGGTGAGTGTATTGTTTTATATTTGGTAGATTGCTAGCTGGTCTGCGTAGTAATTTTTATGGCAAATTGCTTGGCCCATACCCTAGAGTGACGTGCAGCGTACTGTACTTGACTTACAACTAATGCGTTAAGTCTACACAAAGCAATACATGTAATGATCACACTAAATACCCGCGAGTATATAGAAGGTGTCAGAGGGTTTATGTTATCAAGAAGGTAGTAGAGGTTCTGAGTGAACAATATCGCAACCGTGCAAGTAATGATCAAAAGCCGTGAGGCTATTCAGAATATACTGAGACTGAATACTTAGATTGACAACTGAAGAGCTATGAAGGAAATACTATCTATGTGGTGCTGACCGTGTCCTTATATCCTTAATCCTTCATACGCCTTCAGTGCTGGATCATGTTGGATCAAAACATAATCTCAATGATTCTTAGTGCGTAACCCTAACCCTAAGGTTGCTTACATAAGATATATCCCCACCTAATGTGTTGGACATCAGGTTCTTAGTAGCTTAGCCCCATACTGGCCTGTTTTCTGACCCTCCGATGTTCTTGGATCATAACAATACACTCAACTTGCAGTTCAGTATAGTCAACTTTATTGTAAGTAAATTTAACCGACTGCATTTCATGTAATACTATTACAATAGTTTACGTTTGATAACTGAGATATAACTTCAATTTATACGTAATCAGCAACCTATTTATATCGGATCGTATTATTGGAATTACTATAGGAACTACGTACCATTTACTCTTTAGAAATGGTAATAAAATGAATTAAACTTCTATAAAAACTGGTTAAAATAGGTTTTTACTAATTCTTAACCTATTAATTGTACTTTGAATTACAACTAGGTACAAAGTTTTGAATATACGATCCTTATTTGCTGGTAATGTAAGCGAAAGATTTTAGCCTCGTAAGTATAAAAATTAACAATACCCTTTTTATTACAATGGCTAGCTTTACAATATCGGAACATTAGGCGATTAAAAACTCCAATTTTCAAAATGGTAAGCCGGTTTTAACGTTAGCTAAAGGTAACCAATTAAACTTTAACGAATGATTAATCCGTATACTTAGTGTTAATACTAGTATTAGCTTTCGTTAAGATGGTTAAGGTACTAATTTGTCTACAATTAACAAAACTAACATAACTAAGACCTAATGATACTTCAAACAACGTGCGTGTAACAACTATATTGCTATGTTATACTAATTTAGAGTATTATACAATCTATTTATCGCGGTATAAATACAAGACTTAATAGGTAACTATTTTAACTCACTAAATAAGAAGCTTAAGTAGCAGATGCGAAAATTGGACCAAGGTATTAATATGGTTTTGATCAACCTATCAAAGGCTAAATTAATGATTTTTACGAACGGATCCTTTGTAAATAACACTGACCTGTCTTTACGAATTGGCTTCCTAATAACTTTCGTCAATAAAGATAAGCGGAAGGATTAGTTTAATATTATCGGAAACCTAATTTACAGGACTTATATTAAGTGTAAAAAATTATACGAAGCGTATTGACTTTAAAAGTTCACAATATAATATCAGGCTTTGATATAGGTATAATACTATGTGAAACCATTAATGTTATTTTGAATTAGCTAAAGATTCCTTATATCCCGGTGGTAATTTATATCGACTCGAGGAGCCTATTCGAATACCTTTTTAAGTTCAGAACCACTAGCGAAAAACGCCTTATGATCGACCTAATAGTCCGCCGTAAAGCTTACGAAGGAAAAGAAATTGAAATGTTCCAATAAATCGATAGAAAAGACAATACCGTTAACGTTATAACGAAGGCATCACCAAACAAGGCCCTCAAAAGGTTTATAAACAGTAATAGGCTGATTATATGTATCAAGAGTTACGTTAATAGGCCGCCCCGTAAACCCAGATTACGTGTCAGCAGATAAGGATATATTAGTAAACTAAAAGACAACTAGAGGATTCACTATATAAATTTAGTTAATTTACAAGGTTAAATTGAAGGCTTATATGAGCTTATACCAAAAAAAAAAAAAAGAAAAAAAAAACTTTTATATGAATCGATAAAGTTGAACCTCAGTGCCGTAAAGTAGTTAACGATAATTAGGATCAATTTTCGTGCAAATAGACGCAATTCTATGTAAAGGTTAATTGAAATTAGCAGGGATTAAACCAGTTAATAATGTCGTAGTTAAACACTTACTCGAAAGAATTGGTTAACCACACTAACGTACGCGTATAAACTAAAAAGCCTCTAGTGTTAGAATAGTAGTAATTGCAATACAGTAGGTCAACTTTACTTATAGTAAAGTTGACTATACTAACTGAAAGTTGAATGTATTGTTTTGTGGGTCTACTGTATTGGCTGCAAGTTAAGTACAATATAGCTCTACTTTACACTACGGCACAGACCAACCAATTGGTCAAATATATTACTGTACATACCGGCTAGCGGTATACCAAACCTAGAACAATACATTCTCTACTTGACCACATAATACTACTGGTACTTCAACTAATCGAATCGACAATATTGCAACGTCTAAAGCCTTACCAACAATCCCACTATTAATATTTACAACTGATACCAACTCAGAATGATAAAATTTTTGAATGAATCGCTTCACTTTTCATGTTTGTTAAATACGACGGTAATAAAAATGAATGGAAATTTGAAGGAATATTAGATAAAACGTTTAACCGTTGTTATCGGGTAAATAAGAAAATTTCATGACTTATACCATGAAAGAGATTACAGTAAAGAACGATAAATGAGTGAATTTTAAAGACGTTAAAAATTGGAAAAATAATCATTAAGGAATTTAAAAAGAATTTAATATAATTCTCCCGAGCGTTTATGGTTTTATTGCTATTATTGATGGTTTTCTTGCGAGTATTAATACTCACGAGTGTTGCTTCTCGTGAGTATCCCTTCTCGTGAAAAGTTATTCTCACGAGACAGTATCGAATTCTCGTACTTGCATATGATAGAGATATCATGCTTTTTTCCCCGGATTTTTTTGGAACTAGGTGGGATATTATACCCTACCTGCCTTCTTTATTATTGTATATACATACTTTTCTGCAAAATTTGCAGTCAGTTAGCTTAGAATTAGTTAATTTATTTTTAATACACTGCAAATTGTACCATCAACAACTAGTTCCAATATAAATCATGAATGTGATAGACCAACTTCTTATCAATATATTGGTTTGGAAATTCCGTACTATAACTATATATAAATACAATTAATATATTTTGTTTTAAAATTGATATAAACACCAATATCATAATCAAATATATATAACATGATTGATTTGATATTCAAGTTTATTCATTAACCTGTTAGATTTTAGTCATATATATTCCATGTGTAACGTATAATTAGGTTATGGGCTCCAATGAAATTTTTAGTTTTTTCTCTATTGGGTTCCAAAATATTAACAGCTTATAATAATGAAAAGTTATAATTTTTAATATTTTATTTTACAGGTGATTTAGAAGCCTTTATTGTTAATTGCATAGAAATATAATTATTATTGACACTGGAAATTTGAAACATTCATTTGAGGTTGTTATGAGCTATTTTGGAAGTATTATACAAGAGAGGGAAAATAACCAATATATTTTTTGCAGGAGTAATGTATCAGCTTTTTATTGTAAACTTATATATAGGAGTATATTACTCGGCTTCTGCAGTTGAAAGAAATAAATGATTCCCTTACTCTTTACTTATACTGCATCAATTGTTCTCTTATCACATGATATTCAAATGAACAATAAAGCTATTGAAGTTCTATCAACATATACTAACTTTATTTAATATAATTTGTTGTTTTTGAGTCTTTTTTTTTTTTTAAAAAAAAAAACTAACTTTCCTCAATATAATTCTTTTGATTGCTTATTCAAATACTATACCAACTTTATTAGTTGTTGTTGGTAGGCTTTTATCGTTGCAACGTAGTCAATTAGAATCACTATGATCGAAGTAACTGGTGCTACATTGAAATTGGTTCTGATTAATGAGTTGTAAGTTCTAAGTTTGGCAGACAGCTAGCCAGTCTACACGCTAATTTTTATGGCCAAATGCTTTGGCATGTACCTCACTTTGAAGTGAGTACCTACTGCACTATACTTTCAGTCAATCCTACGAACTGCAGTCAATTTGTAGTTAGTATAATTAACTAAAATGACAGTTTAGTTGACTTGACTTTATTGCATTTAACTGCTATTCAAACACTGGCGGCTTTTTGTTTTGTGCTTGTATGCTAGCATAGTTTGCCATCAATTAATAGCAACCTTTAAAATCCCTTCTTAATTAACAAGCTAAAGCCCAATCAATTCTAAATGATTTACACCGAAATTGATATTAATTACAGAACTTTTACTCTATTTTCGAATCCTCTGTTCCTTAACTCTCGTATATAAATATTTTGCTACAGACTTATACGCGTTATATATTCGATTACTTAAGTACCTTTTGCTAGCAGTTTAACTTATTGTTATCGTAATCTTTTCCATCATTACCATTAATATTATTACCCCAACAATTTTTGAGTTTACTAGGGTATTTCTGCTTTTCCGAATCACGTGCCGGGAGGTCTACTTAATATTCGATTCGTATGGTTAGCGTATTGCTGTTTGGAAACCTTTCTAGAGCGCTATTAGATGTGGTTTTGGTTATAGCGTTGGCGGAGTTATCTTTACCGTTAATTTACCGGAATTCATCGATTTTCCGTATTTCATATACCTTTTTTAAAGATATTAAGTTTATTATTAGACGTTTTGTATGAGTTGTATGCAACTTCAATAAGCATTCGTATAGGATTCGAGAGTTTTTATGTATTATTACAAGTATTGGAAGTAGTCTTCTATATTTAGTGATAATCTTTAACGTATCATTAGTTATTATACCGATATTTTTGAACCTAGGTGGGTTACCAAAACCCACCTGCCTTTTTTGTTGTTATTGTACCTACTTGTTATCTATATTTTCTGCAAACTCTGCATCTTGGAGTTCTAGACTTCGTTTTTTATCTTTTAATACACTGTGAATCACATTACTACCAGCAATATATAACAAATACTAGCTATAAATACAACTCATTAGGTTTAATTAGGCTTAATTTCCACTGGACATTGATTGACACCAGGCTTTGTTGCCGCTATAGTCTGTAAAACGCAAAACTTAAAAAAAATCATTACCAATTCCCTAAGCTATCGAAATTTACGCACTTTTCTTTATCAGCATATTCTTTCATTTATCGGTATACCTATTTTTTCATTGGTTTCTATAACCGGTAAACATCTATAATAGCTGTGAGTGGACCAGTTACTTCCTTATACAATATTACGACGAACTCGAGGTTAGTAAGCCTTACTTACCAATCCAACGTAACATCCATCTCAGATTCTACTTCCCTTTTTATCACCAGCCTCAGTTCGCTTTAATACGCCAATATATACGATATCTGAGAACGCTACCTATTTGGATAGTAAAAGCAACAGCAGTAGTAGAAGTAGCGACGAGCTTATCGTAGTTTACCTCTATGAAGCTATTAGTTGGTAAATTAACTAGCGTTTTATAGCCGTAAATAAACGTCTAGATAGTCTGGATGGCAATATTTGCGAAGTAAGAAACCAAGTGGAAAATTATGTGAAGGTAGAATTGGCTAAAGGAATTTCAATTGCCTTAGCTACTATACGATAAGATTCTCCTTAATCTTTCCACTTAATATCTTAGTCTTTACTTTCAGGCTCCTAAAATCGTAAGGAGGATTATTATCGTCCTGAGGATAATAATCATCCTCGTGAAAATAMCCCTCAAAMCCGCGAGCATTCTGCTAACCGCCGCAAGTTTGAACGTCGTTAATCCAATCTTCGCGAGCCTAAATCTCGAATTCCTGAGCTCAAATCTCCTCGAAATTTCAACTGCCTCCGAAAACACAATTATGAGCTATGAAAACGCGAAGAAACTAATAAACACGAGGCTTCACAATCTTTCTCACAATACTTGGTGGGAGGAAAGCATTTAAAAATAAAAGAGGTAGGGGTTTTTAACCCAAAACATTCCGATTCTTTGGATTTCGGCATTATGATGGTAGCAAAGAACGTTTTATTACGGATGTTTAGTCTTTCTAACAAAGGCTGAATTTATTTACTAATACTAACTTTGGCATCAAAAGCCGATTTGTTAAGATATTTTTGACCTTATTTTAAGGATTATTTATTTAGTAATGGAATTTAAAGCTGATTTCATTGAACTGTCGCAAACTATATTTTCGCAGCCTCGTAGAAATTATAAATACCCTCGTAGCAATATTCGCTATAAAAGTTAGGCGAGCTATTACCAAGTATCGGAAATACACTTTTCGCCTTCGTAACCTACTAAACAACGAGTATAGGCTGAAAAAGCATATTGAAATAAAGAAACAATACGCTAAAGTTATTAGTACCTTAAATAGGCACAGTAAAAATAAGTGAGGAGTAATAATTAATAACTGGTCCTTATTGAATATAGACACTTATCAATACTTAACTTTTCCTTATTAAAGGCAATAAATACATAAGTATATATCTAATATTGAAGAAAATGAAACTAAGTTATTTACGGTTGTGAAACGTAAGTTTCGCTATTATCGGCTTGCTTTAAAGGTCGATATTAAAAAACGTTACGACTTTCGCGGTAACCGCGAAAGTACTTATAAAAGTTACGAAAAAACACGCTACTCTAATAACTTCTACAAAGTTTAAGGTCAAAAGTAAGATCGTTTATACAATCGCTATCAAGACCGTAAATAAAACTATTAGCGCTGTAAAAATAGTTTTCATTAGTGTTTACGTTAACAAAAAAAAGATAAAAGTCTACGAAATAAATATTATAAATGTCGAGGTAATTGTAAACGCCGTTGAGGTAGTTTCAAACGCCGCCAAAACAGTCGTAAGCGCCGCTATAATCGCGACCGTCGCGTTTAAAATATCTATTTAGATATTGACGATAAACAAACCTCGTAATCTTTAAAAGCCTCCTTATGCTTTTCCTCCACATACTCCGAAAAGGTTATCATAAGCAACATAATTAACATACCCAAGCTAAGTAAGAAAACTTGCGGCTATTATTACGAGTCTTTCAACTTACGTAATCAGCTATTTACTTATCTAAAAAGTTATTTAGCTCGTGGTACTATTAGTACTTACACTATACGTAGGTATTTATGCTAAGCTAACGAATAAACTTTAAACAAATTTATTAAGAATCTTAATAAGTTGGAAGTTATTATGACTCGTAATATCAATAACGAGTTTACTTTAGCAATAGATAGATATAAATACTTATATATTTCCATACGTAGATGTGAGTATATTACTGATAAAAACGAGAATATTACTATGTGCCTCGATATAGGTATTGGTAAAAATCTCGTAGAATTACGTTTTCTTGAAAATCACTTTTCGGACTTTGTTAAGTTTAAGGTGTTAACACAAAAACGCGGGATAATTATAAGCGTTACATAAACCCTAATTTGGCTAAAAATAGAAAGTTAAATAGATATTTTAGGCTCCTTGTTATGAGATTAACAGCTCGCTGAAACCATTACGTAAAACGACAAAAGCCTAGGTTATAGAAAAACTAGATATTAGCTCCCTTTTTACCAATAGTTAGCTGAAACCTCGTAAGGCTAATATTTTTTCGTCGCAAGATGTAATTTTATTTCGCGACAATAAATTCTATATCCTATTTATTGTATAGAAGATAACTGCTAAGCCTGTAATTTACAAAGTGAAAATTCGTTATCTTATAACGATATAACTTGAATAGACTATTTAAGTGCTAATAAAGTATATTAACCTACCTAAAGATCTCTCGTTTATATCTATCTCTTAGTATACAGTCGCCTTAAATGTAATAATTAACGCCATTACGCCGCATGGTATACAGCTGTATAATCCAACCGAAAAAGTGGTGATTTTTTTTAAAAAAAGGGCTAGATTAGGAACTATAGCTAAATACAAGAATTTAGCTTATTCTCAAACCAATTAGAACAATGTATTACAGGTTTTAACTCGGCTAATGGCGCCATTGCAATCTCCTTATTAGTGGCGTAACTTATAAAAGTAAATTTAAAAGGTTATTTGGTAAACTTCAAATTGTCTGGGATACTAAACGATAATTCGCTTATACTAACGCTAGAAGTCGAGCTCGAGTTAAATTTTCCTACTATATAAATTATAAGTTCTTCACTTAGCCTTATAAAGTTTAGTTAAATGCTCATTGACTTGAAAAATAAGTTCTCAGTTAATGTAAAACGTGGTTTACTTAATTAAGAAGTCTTTTTTGGATTTTTAAAAAGTATTTCGTCAAGGTTCGAATTGAAAAACAAACTATTACGGGTAATACCCAACTCGTTCGATATTAAGACATCAAAGTATATGTTAATGGTTTAAACGGTATAAGACTTTTATATTAACGTAACTAATAAAACGTAAACATTAAAACTTTAGAATATTTCTAAGTAATACGCTTATATGTGGGAAAACATCAGTCCAGTAAAAGTTTTAAAGGAATAGATAATAAAGGTACTATTAGTTAAGGGTTGGCAACATATTGAACTTAACTATTATCCTTATTCCGTCTCAAAGAGTGATAAGTAACTTATAAACTAATAGTTTGACAATCTTTACAATTAAGACCATATGAAATATTCGGACAAAATCTTACTATTCGCCATACCAGTATTTGTAGTTTGGCGTATAGTTTATAAAGTTTAGAAAGAACGTGTTGTATTATATCTTAAACCTTTTATCAAGTAGAATATACTAGATAATTACCCTTTTCCATTACAAATTCATATTATCGAGTCGTTGCATAAATAGTATTAGATTACAATAATTAATATTACTAAATTCTCTTTTGATTACTAATCCATTTTCGATATAAAACATATTTATGGTAGTTAGTCACCGTAGATTAAAACGCTTTCAAATTGCTTTTGTAGGATCTCAAAATTCGTCTTTTCACGCCTAAAGATATATAGATCTCACGTTTAAGCTATTTTAATATTTTTACAAAGCTATTATCGATGATATTATCATTCTTTTGGATGTGTTCGAAAATCACTTTATTTTCATTACAACAAATATTCGGTTTGTTTTTGCGAAAATGATTATTACTTTTGCAAGAAAAGTAGTATATTAGCTTTCAGTTAGTTAGGCTCCTCAGATTCTACGTTAACGCTTTCGGCCTATTAATAACTGAGGAACGCACGAAAATATTTCGTAAATTGTCGTTCCCAAAAAACCTAAAGGCTTTGGAAACGTATTTAGGCGTGGTTAGCTTCCTACGACTAATAATTCTATATTTTTCTTAATTATCAAACGCATTATAAAAGCTTGAGGTCGACCTACTTTCGTAAAGTCGAAAACAGGATAAATTTAACACCAAAAATGAAGAAAAACACTAACATTACAAGAGAACCACTAAAATCAAGCCTATAAAGAAATAACAACATTTATTTTACTAACTTTAAAGTACTTATACAGGCTATTACTCTCTTACCATTCTAATATTATAAAGAATTTATTTTTGTAAATTATTAACAGCTTAGAACGTGGATTTAGCGTTATTCTTTGTCAATTAAAAAATCTTTATTTGAAGTTTTAAACAACAAATTCCAACTACTGTAATTAAACTAATTATATTTCTTAGTTAATGCCTTACTCATATAAATCTGTATTATAGACTATTTCATCACGAAATATTTTACCTTATATAGGTTTACAAGCACTTACATATTACACTTGTTAGTAATTTATACTCAGTTATTATTTTTACGAATTATAAATCTACTAAAAGTATGATAAAAAATTTTTTACTTAACATCATATTTACTGATCGCGCCAATGAAAAGTTAATTAATTCATTAACTTATCTAAATGTATATAAGTTGGATATTATTTATCCTCCAAGCTGTTTCAATCCTATTTTAAATACTTTGTCCAAACTTTCTACTTTAATCGATAAAATAGTACGAAAAAAAGATAAACGACCAGTTTTAGATTATACCTTCGATAATCATCCAGATTTTATGGATAATCCGAACATTACTATATATATATATATAGAAAAAACTTAAATATAAAATGAATTAATGCTACACTTATAGTTCGGCTACCAAATAGACGCAACATAGAAATAAATAGCAAACGAGTTAAGAAAAGATAACGGCAAAGACTCTGTTTAAGCTTTAGAATATGGGTATTCTTTCCGTTTAATTAACCGTATTTTGTAAAATCGAGACGCATTTAACCATAAACTTTTGGTATTACCAAATACTCCCACTAACACACTGACATACATTTTATACGGAAACATTTAAGATAAAATACTCGATTGAAGATGGATATTAAAGTATTCAAAGCCAAAAAAACGACATAATGAAAATTATAAATGACATAACTTCAAGGTTGGTAACTGAATTCGGCTTGAGACTATCTGAAAATATAAGTCCTTCTATCGCTAGGGAAAACTCGCTCTTTTTCGCTTAGGATCTTTCACTATTATAAATAAGGTTAAAAAACTCGATTTCACTTTGGATTTCCCTCTAAATTCAAGATTTATTCCACTATTAGCATTTTTTACGTGATACCCACACGAGATAATAATATGTTTAAGCGAGTTTCTCAGCCCTTAATGCCCCTTAAATATGAAGGCGATAAAGACAAATGAAAAGTTTCGAGAATGTTGAATAAAATGTTTAATTGCTGTCGCCGAATAAGTTAATAAGTTCAATACCTTATACGATAAAAGAGATTTACAATAAAGGATAAAGAATGAGTAAATATTAAGGATTTGGGGAATTATAGGGAAATAATTAGAGAGTTTAAAAAGAATTTGGAATAATCATTGTAAGTGCTTGTAACTTTTTTGCGAGGATTGTTTCTCGCGAGTACCTCTTCTCGTGAAAAGCTATTCTTATAAGACGTGATGAAATTCTTATACCTGCCTATGGTGGAGACATTATATTTTCTTTATCTCCCGGTATTTGTTGGACGTAGGTGGGGTACCAAACCACAATTGCCTTCTTTTTCGTTATTGTACCTACTTGTTGTACATACTTGCTGCAAACTCTGCAACTTGAAGTTCTAGACCTAGCTTCTTCATATTTCAATACATTGATAATCACACCACCACTAGCAATATTGAATAGATATTAAGGCCGGTTATTATGCTGAAAACCTTTAAAGGTAACATGTTAAGTATTATACGTTTACATTTAACGGATTTCTAATATGAAAAGTTTCTGGTGATCGTAAATTGCTCTTTATCTTCTTCCTTATTAATAATCATTATAAAGAATACGATTTACGATATGAGGTAAATGTTGTTGGTAAATAATACATTCGTAAAGATTATTAACTTCGTCGTTATTAAGATTACCGAAACTATGTTAATGCCACTTTTAAATAGTTTAGTTGTTATTTTTTTTGTTTAACCTATGAAAGTCCTCATATTGTGGACTTTATACTTGTACCATAATGGAAAGATTGTACGATGTTTTTGATTGGTATAACTTGGCAATATAAGTCGCATGTGCCCTTTACTTTAGATATTTCTATAATTTTGCCTTGTCAGCATTATTAATAGTCGTTAAGTTCGTGGCTTGCCCCTTTTAGCTTAAGCTAATGTAAGTGCCGTTTTCAGCCTTCATTTTATAGATGCGGATTAAAGATTTATTAAAGTTAAGTTATATACCCTTGGATAACTTTTTAATTAGATTATACTTTTAAAAATCCAACGTTTCGATAACACGTTATTCCAACGTTATAAATCCAGTGTTTTTGAAAAAGAGGATATCGTTAGTTTGTATACCTATAATATTAAAGTCTTTGCCTTTTGTGATTAACAAATATGAATTAAAAGTTTAAGTTTTTATATCTAATCGGTTTTTAAAGTGAATTTGGTACGTTAAGAATCAATAAACACCTACTTTGGCTAGTCCATATTAAGCTTTATTGTAACGTATTACTGTGCTGATCGGAAACTTATCCTTTATTTTTTTCAGGCAGTTTTAGTAGTATGATCCGGTAAAGATCAGTGGCATATTTCATATAAGTTTACGTTATATCTCGGCTATTGATTATAAACTGACCTTTTATACTAGTAGTCAAACTAGTAGTAATTTTAATGATTAAAAGTTAGTGATTTTTTCTAAAAATTCTAGGCAATTAAGTAAGGATTTTGTTGGTAGGCCTTAGACGTTGCAACGTTGTCGATTCGATTGGTCTTCGAAGTAACGGTAGTATTGCGTGGTCAGATGGTGGATGTATCATTCTAGGTTTGCTAGACCGCTAGCTGGTCTGCACAGTAATTTGTATGGCTAATTGCTTAGCCCGTGCCCTAGACCGAATCGAGCACTCCACAATCAACAGACTTGCAGTCAGTATAGTCAACTTTACTATAAGTAAAGTTGACTGACTGTACTGCAATCAACCTGTTAAAAATAGCAGTCAATACTGTTCCAACAGATTTCATTTTTACCTTTATCACTGTATCATTGAACAATTAGCTGTAAATTTTCGTACAGCTAGTTTGTATTTTTGCTTTTAACTTCGTAAATTATCCTCGATTTAAAGATAGTAACGTTTTAGCTTTTAAATTGTGTTAATGACAAGAGTTAAATATTCTTTTATGTAAAAAAAGCTGTTAAGAATTTTTTTTGGTCGTTTTCCTTCAAGGGATTACCTAGTATTTTAATAATGCTTTTAGTACGCAACTTAAAGATAAGTTTTTCATTACGAGTTTTCTTTTAAGATGCTTAAGCCCTTTTGTAAGCCCTCTTAGGCCTATAATCCTCGTTACTGTCTTCATCTTTAGTGTGTATTTTCCTTTTAGGTGATTATACGTTATCAACATTTCATTAGCTTGTTAACAATCGATTTGAGAGGATTATGTTGGTTAATCCATTCAATCCGGGGGTTATCAACTTTATAATTTTAATCTAATTTGAGGGGTCTTTTGTACAGCTTAATCATATGATTGTAAATATAATAAAACTATTAATAATTTTAACCACTATATATAGGTTAGTAATACTTAAGATCTTATATAGCCCGTCTTATTTTCCTGGATTTCGCTATATAAAGTCTTTAATTTAAAGTGGTAGGAATAATACGTTTATTGTTAATAATCAGTTTTTAGTGTTATAGGCATCATTAACTCTGCGGCATGCCGATTTTATTATTTGTTTTTCTTAGAAATTTGTTATATATTACGACACGTCTTTTGGTTTTTAGCGATAGTAGCGATTCATTCGTCATGCATGGGTAGGCTTTAAATACCAGTGCAGTTAGTATAAGACCGTTAGGATTAACAGTATTATTGAAGGCATTTACTGCTATTTAAATCCATATTTCTTAATTTATAAAGTTTTTAGTCTTTAGGGTAAAGATATTATAGGCATCTCCTAAAAAATTGCAAGTTTTTTCGACCTTATTAATACTTTAATAAAACTTAATAGGGTTTCATTTACGCTAAATTTCTATTAATTTGAAATTGACTTAAAATTTTATTGTAGTAAAGTTGGTACCGGCGTCGTAAATTAGTATATTTGGTAACATCAAGTACGTGTTGTTCTATTAACTACGTAATATAATTTACGTTTCCTTTACCATAACAGTTTTGAAGAATTAGGCGTTGTAAAAAGCTGTGGCGGAATTTATACCGTGAAATACTAGTTTGCTATCAAGGTAAAGTACGTTTACAAAGACTTCAAAATTGAAGCTTTTATATTTTTAACGTGAATTTTAATTTTAAAGGGGTTAAAGGATTTGTTCAATAGTGGTAGTAAAGTCGTTTCATTGATTTTAATACCGATAAGTCCACATTTTCGTAACAAGTCACTCTTAAGACCTTGTAAATTTTATTAGTTGCCGGGTAATTAAACCTACAGTATAATTGACGATGTTCTAATTTCATTATGTTCATTACCATTGTTTTTAACCGTTAAAGATGAAATTAAAAATTTCCTTATTTAAGGTTAAGTGAAAACATTTTATACACTTACTGAAATTAGTTGATTAGTTTCAACGTTAACGTTAACGTTAAATTTTGTTATATTTTGAGGTAAAAATGAAAGGAGTAAAGGGTTTTGAGACGCAGAAAATAATAGGATTAACGATAATAATAACAGTTGTAGATCTTAGTAAAAAAACATTTTTCCAGGGTTAAAGTCGAATTTAATTTTGTTAATATCCGTATGATTAAGTTCCGTAACCGTATTAGTATTTTTTCGTCATATAAAGTATTACGAATGAACTTTTCGCATTACCCTAATGTCTGGTATAATATCCTGAAAGACTTACTTCATGTAACAATTTTAAATGGTGAATATGTACATAAGGCTAGAGTTTTTATCGTTATATCAGGGATAGAGGTCTTTAACTATTAAAATGTATGGAAAAGAATGGTAGGTGAGTTATTACGTTGATTTTGAGCCGGTGTTAGTATTTTCGTACCAGCCGATAACTCTAAGTTTTTCTTTTTTCTTTTTGAACCTCATTTTTTAAAAGTTTGTAACTTATTCGACATAACCACAATTAAAAGTAAAAGAGAATCATATATAATATGTTATCTGTTTTAATTACGGTTTGGCAATATTATAGTGTATTAATTAATAGTTTTACTTGCCATCAATCCAAAATTTCTTAATATTCAAGTCTAAAGTAAATTTGTTTAATTAGCTTAAAGACCTTAAAGATGAGGAATACTCATTTCTGTATATAGTTTGGTTACGTCACTAGGTTCAAGTTCACTATTACCTGTATTATCCCGGCCTTCTATACTTATAATCGATATAATATGCGTAGGAGCGGTTTTCTTCGTCGTTACTAAATTTTGGAATTTAGGGGTATATATTAGTTGAGTTTAAGACCTAAGTTGTTACGGTCGTTAGCGAGGAACACAATTAGCTAAAAAAAATCTTTACAGGTAGCATTAAGGTATTATAAGATATATTTAATTTTTTTGTAGCCCGTAATAGATGAGTGAACCTGTTAGCATAGTGTGTCTTTACCGGCTTTTTCGTTTTCCATTACTTATTGGCAAAATATAAACTTGTGAAATAGCTTATTCAAGAGGTTAATCCTACTTTCCCTCCCTTTTTCTAATTCAATATATGAGACTAACTAATAATATTTTGATTGGTGTGGTATTAGGCAAGATTAATATCGTATTCGAAGTAGATTTTAAGGCTATTATAGATTTTACAAAAACAGGAATAATTTGTTAAACACCTAAAGTAATAATTTTCGGCTTGGCCGGTGAGGATATTGCAAAATAACGAGTAAAAACCTGGTAATTTTACCTTTATTTGATAACAGATGTTGAAAAACGGGTGTAACTTGACGTCGAAGAGATTGTACGGCTTACTATTATAATTTTATTATTTCCTCCAGATTTTAACGAATGTAGTGATTGTATCGTAATCCGTATTTATTATAGGGACGTATTGAGATAAAAGGGTGATATACTGGTCATAAGAACCTTTTGAATCCTTCGACTGATATTAGGGTTGATGTTGATAGGTAGGATAGTTAACTTTGACTGAGTTTGGAGGAAAAAAGCTAGTGGTTGTGTTTATAGTAGGCTTGCGCGTAAAGCTGTTCCTTCCTTAATTTGGCTATTAAAATTGAATGTGTTAAGGGGGTTTATAGGAAAGGAACTTGAGGGTTTTTATTACAGAAAACATGGTAATATTTTTTTTTTGGCGTTAAAAAGTACGTCGAGGTTTTTACTAGATTGATTAGTAGACTTAGGTACTTGCAGCGTGTAGGTTCTTTTTTTTTACGGTTAGTGGTATTAGACCATATATTTTAGGTAAAAGGATTTGAAAAACTTATCTCGGTTTAGGTAGGTTTTTGCGAACGCATGTAAGGGCGTTAATGAATATTATCACTAGTAATATTTTTGCCCTTAACTATAACGATTTATTAGGGGTTTTTCTTGGTGGTGTATTCGTAAAGTATATTTTTTAGGTTGCCTTTTCCCCCTTTTTTATAGGAAGTTTAATATCTCGGTTTATGAATTCAGTCTTTAATCTAAGTTTGATATGTTTATTTGCCATCGTTTACATGTTAAGGTTTTATTTTTGAAGTATTTTTGAAAGTATTGAAACGTTTTTGAGCTTTAAACAGTTTTAGTGGGATTTGAGTCGAGAATATAAGAGCCGATTACATTGGTAAGGTATTTAATTAAAAAGTTTTCAGTAGGATTCGTAAACTATAGGTTTTTGTTGCAATACCAAACAAATACAATATTAAGGTTTTTAATTACATTTTCTCGGTCGGAGTCATTAATAGTATTCATTTTGATGTGTTTTAAAGTTATCGTAACGAAGATTAAGAAGTGTAGAGGGAAAAAAAGTAATATGGATTAGTAGTATATATGTTTACTGTTGAAGTTGATATAGTTGAAGGTCGTGGCACTTGGTTACTTTTACGATTTGAAATTTATAGTAATAGTAGCTGTAATAGTATTGACTTAGCTATTTGTTAATTTGCTGGTTTAGTAATTTTTAAGACTTTTAATAGTTAATCTTAACGCTTTTCTTCAAGAAGAATCGATGAAGATTTCTCGGTGTTTTTAATAGCGATACCAACGTCTGTTCCTAAATTGCCGTTATCGCTGATATAATCTAAAGGCCTTCCCTACGTATTACCATGACAGCTAATATAGTACTATAGGGGCGTTTCGCAAAAACCTTTCCTTTACCTTTGACCACCGTTTAACGTAAAGCGTAACCGGAAAGTAGCTTCTTTTTTTACGTAGCTTATTTGTGTTTAAGCTAACAAGTACTGATTAGTATTGGTAGGCCTTTATCGTTGCAACGTAGTCGATTCGAATCATTGTGGTCGAAGTAACGAACTGGTGCTGCATTGAAATTGGTTCTGATTGATTTGTAATTTCTAAGTTTGGCAGACGGCTAGCCGGTCTGCACGCTAATTTGTATGGCCAAATGCTTTGGCCTGTGCCCCACTTTGAAGTGGGCACCTACTGCACTAGACTTGCAGTCAATCCCACAAACTGCAGTCAATTTGCAGTAAGTACAATCAACTTACTGTAAGAATAGTTGACTTGACTGTACTGCATTTGACTGATATTCCAACAACAACATTAATATTCCACTACGCTAGATAACACTCGCCATATGCGGAATCCATGCGAGTATCGATACAAAAAAAAGTATCCCAATGAGCAGACGACTTTTGTAATGAAGCTAGGCTGTTATATATGGACAGCCTCTCTGGACTGAGAGACGCGGCTGGGCGTGCGGCGCTCTGCTTCCGGCACGGCACGCCACAGCCTGCAAGGCTGCCACCACATGCTGAGTATCACTAAGAGCGTCAATTGCATCTTGCACGCAATCGATCACGTCGTGGCATGATAAGAGATGCTGCCCAGTGGGAGGCCGGCACTCCTTTCACCTTCCACCGCTTCCACCGCTTGGTTGAGCTGCCTTATCATTGCTGGTGCACAGAACACAAGCAGGTCCCCAAGGTGACTAAACTGTTGCATAGGCATGTGGTTCACATTGGTAAGCTAGAGATTAGTAGCCGGACTAGATGCCGCTCCTTCCGTTGTTTCGAATCCTGTTCCAGCACTCCTCCATAATATATTGACCTCGTGATGGCCTCAAGTTCCACGGCGCCCGCCGGTCCGGCCGCGATGGCCTCCTCCGACAAGCCGCCGCCCAAGGACCTCAGCCACTATTACTCGGTGATGACGGCCAACCGACAGCCCAGTGCTATGAAGCAGTACTACAAGTACTTCCAAATTCCCGGAATTGGAAATCTCGCTGGAGGTAAGTGGCAGTGGCTGTTGTGCCTGAACCGCGCATCCCAGTCAGGAAATACACCTCTTCGGCATTGGCGAGCATGACTCTCAACAAGGCTTCAGCATTGACGACCATTCACCAACTAACCAACCGTCGGCTTCTCTCGCCACAGGCCTGCCCAACGTGCGCTTTTTCCCCTTAGATACCCTCGAAGCCCAGACCGCCAAGCCCGAGCGCTGGACGCCCTCGCCCAACGAGCCCACAGCAGCCACCACTAGCGGCGACGACGACGACGATGGCGCCCTGACGCTCAAGCATGGCACCGGCAACGGCAACCAAGCTGCCGCATCGCACATCACCGTGCCCAAGGTGCTAGCGCCCGCGACCGATGCATCCCGCGAGATCGACCTCGCGACCGCGCTGCAGTACGGCAACAGCCAGGGCTACCCGCCGCTGCTGTCCTTCCTTCGGCAGTTCGTGACGCGCAACCTGCACCCGGCCGTGCCGTACGCCGGCGGCCCCGACGTCTGTCTGACCGTCGGCGCCACCGACGGCCTCGCCAAGACGCTCGAGCTGTTCGTCGACCCCTGGGCCGCTGGCCGCGACCCCGTCGCGGCCCGCCCGGGCCTGCTGTGCGAGACCTTCGTCTACGGCAATGTACTTAGCCAGGCGCAGCCGCGCGGCTTGCAGATCGTGCCGGTCAGGGCGGACGGCAGGGGCATGCTTGCCGAGGGCACCGGCGGGCTGGAGGACGTACTTGCGAGTTGGAACTACAGCAGGGGCCGGAGGCCGCATTTGTTGTATACGGTCACGTGAGTTTGCTCCCCCCTCGGGCCTCTGCGGGCCATTAAGCCATACCGCCTTGGACGTATCACCGGTCTTGGAGCTAACTTTGTTTGGCGGTGAACCAGCATGGGCCACAACCCCACCGGCATCCTGCTCTCGCTCGAGCGGCGCAAAGCCCTCTACGCCGTCTGCTCCAAGTACGATGTGATCATCGTCGAGGACGACCCCTACTGGTTCCTGCAGTACCCCTCCGCCGCCGCCGAGGAGGCCAAGTCCCGCGGCCAGGCCCCCAGCGACGCCGATAACGACCCCATGGCCTCGCCCGCCCTGCGCGCCCACACCGCCAAGCACACGTCCGGCTACGCCTTCCTCGACTCGCTCGTGCCCTCCTTCCTCGCCCTTGACGTCGACGCCCGCGTCGTGCGGCTCGACACCTTCTCCAAGACCGTCGCGCCCGGCTCCCGCCTCGGGTGGGTGACGGCGCAGCCGGCCCTTGTCGAGCGCTTTGTGCGCATCACCGAGACCTCCACCCAGCAGCCGTCGGGCTTCGTGCAGAGCGTCATCGCGGAGCTCGTCCTCGGGCCGCAGCCCGCGGCCGTGACGCAGTCTTGGCTCGCGCTGGGCGGCCGCGGTAGCGGCAACGCCACCGCCACCGCCTTCGCCGGCTGGCACACCGCCGGCTGGGTGCGCTGGATCGCGGGCCTACGCGGCGCGTACGAGCGCCGCATGGCGCGCATGTGCCGTGCGCTCGACGCCGGCGCCGTCCTCGTCAAGCACGGCACGCCGCGCGCGGCCGCCGACGCCGACGTGTGCGTGCTGACGCGCACGCGGCTCTACGCCTTCGCGTGGCCGCGCGGCGGCATGTTCGCCTGGCTGCGCGTCTTCCTCGAGCACCACCCGCTCTTCGGGGCCCCGCGCGGCGGCGGCGCCGGCGTCATCGACGGCCCCGCGCTGAGCACGGGCCTGCTGCTGTTCCTGACCAGGAAGCCGCACCTGGTGCTCGCCAGCCCGGGCACCTTATTCAGCGCGACCGAGGAGGTGCGCCGCGACGTCGGCTGGCGGTACTTCCGCCTGTGCTTTGCCGCCGAGACGGAGGAAAATGTGGATCTGTGCACCAAGCGGTTTACCAGGGGCGTGAGGAAGTTTTGGGGGATGAAGAGAGTGAAGGAGCTCGAGGACATCATCAATAACCCGCCTGTCGCAGCGCAGGATGAGGAGCAGGAACAGCTTGACAATCTGGGAATGTATATGGGGTGTTAGATTTAGGCTTGCGATCCAAGTCTTGCGTGGGCAATTCTCCCCGAAAACATTTTGCTTAGCGTGGTACACAAACCACTTGATTCCCACTTTTTTTCTTTTTAAGTTTTATTACTCGGGACGTCCTTTTCGTTACTTTGGAAATAGCATCAGATAGATTTATTACACAACTGTTGGAATAGCAGTCAAATGCAGTAAAGTCAAGTCAACTAAACTGTCAGTTTAGTTGCTTGTACTGACTGCAAATTGGCTGCAGTGTGTGGTACTGCACTGCAAGTGCAGTGCAGTAGGTGCCCACTTCAAAGTGGGGCACAGGCCAAAGCATTTGGCCATACAAATTAGCGTGCAGACCGGCTAGCGGTCTGCCAAACTTAAAACTTACAACTCACCAATTAAAACCAATTTCAATGCAGCACCAGTTACTTCGACCACAGTGATTCGAATCGACTACGTTGCAATGATAAAGGCCTACCAAAAGTTGTCAAGTCTAAGCATATCGCCCGAGGCTAAGAAAATACAAACTAAATCCACGGCAGCCGTGAGCCACTCTTTTTTCCACCACATGAGGCCCCTTTCTCTTTATGCCCAAGACCCCTAGATGTGTATCCAAAATACCTGTTGCCCGAGACATCCTTTTTTTTGTGTGTGTGGGTGATTTACTATCACCGGGCAGTGCTTCTTATGAAGTGTGACACTCGCTGTTACAGAATAATCCAATAGATACTGGCGGTGTTGGAATAATATTACATGCAGTGCAGTAGGTCAACTTTACTTACAGTAAAGTTGACTGTACTGCAAGTGTATTGCTTTGTGGAGACTTACCGCATTGGGTGTAAGTCGAGTGCAGTACGCTGCACTTCACTCTAGGGCACGGGCCAAGCAATTGGCCATACAAATTACAGTGCAGACCGGCTAGCGGTCTGCCAAACCTAGAACAATACATCCACCATCTAACCACGCAATACTACTGCTACTTCGACCAATCGAATCGACAACGTTGCAACGTCTAAGGCCTACCAACAGGCGGGAAGGATCGAAACCCAAGTTCTTATGGGTCCTGTGTAGGCTTCAAGCCTTTTGAGCTATCCTTCTGAGCAAAACTTTAGGGTGCCACACAATTTAGAGACCTGTAGGCGTGTAAACTATAACCCTAGTTGGGCAGAAAGGAGTGGTTAAATAGTCACCACCCGACGCTGATTTACACTGGGGATAGGATTATATGGTTCCATAAAAAAGAGCTTTATAAAACAGATATACGGAAAAATAACTCATAGAAAAAAAAGGCGAAGGTGAAACACGTAATAATTGCGTATATTACTAAATTTTGTAAAGTGTAACTAAAGCATATTAATAACTTGAATAATCCGTATATCATGTATCTCAAACCAAATTAAATAAAGTAAACCCTTTATTAAAATAAATTTTGTTCATAACATTTTATATACCATATTAAATATTAACCCCTAAATAATTAACGACTTTTATTCTTTATAATTATTTGTTTATAAAGGTTTTATATTAAGGTAAATAGTAACTTTATTAAGAAAGAGAAATGCGGGCCGTACTTAGGCTACTATTATACACGCGATGCGCTACTGCTGTTACGCGCATATAGGGGGTTCTTCAATGTCTAAGAAGTTCCAACGCATTTTAAGGCCCCCTTTTTTCGAATTCGGTTCCTCCTTTACAATCTTGTTATCCTCCGCCCCTACCTTTACCAACTCAACCTCTACTTTCACCAATTCCGGCTCCGTTAATTATATCTGTTCTTTTTAAGCGAGGCCTTATACAAATTAAGTTCGATCCCTTTAAACGGGATTAAACGACTGGGTATATATAGGTAAAAAGGGAATAAACATAAAGTATACCCGCTATATTTATAAAAGCTTTCGTTAGTATTTTATATTAGGGCTCTGATTAATAAACGGTAGTAACAAAGCGTAAAAGCGGGCACATCCCTATTATTGCCATTAGTATTAGGTCTTAAATCGTTTATTACATTGATATTGCTGCGAAGGCACAGATTAGGCGTCCGATTACCCTTTGGCGACCCCTTTGTGCTGTTATTAAGGTAGCAAAGAGCGGTATTATTTAGACCTTGATCGTAGTATTATTATACGACTGTCGCATAACGCCGGTATATCCATATATCCTCCTCGATGGTAGAGAATGAAGAGTATTCTCATTCTATTTCGCATTTATTATCGTTTTATTTTTAGAGTTGATAAAAAAAGTCGCAATATAATACTACTTTATAGTATATATATGACAATCAATCAATTAAGTACATTGAAATTAATTTCAACGTTGTACGTTCAAGTGTCAAATTTACCCGGTATTATTATTTACGTTACCTATTGAAACCTTAAATTAAATACAAATAAATAATAGCACGGAAATCGTAAGTTCTTGGATTATAGCGTAAACGTAATTTAATTTAACTTGGGAAAAGAGATTTGATGTCAAGGACTAGTGTAAGTAACGATTAGAAAAGACTCATAACTTGTAAGGCTATAGCGATGTAATTTGTAGGGTAAAGTAGTTTGTGTTGTTGGTGTTGGCATATTGCAAATTATTGAAATGATTACGTCTGGAAGTTAGTCTATAAGTGCTAACGGCGTACAGATTATGTGCAGTGTGCAGGGATATGGCACGTTGCCACGTACATACGATCCAATGGATGGAGTGTACTGGGAATAAAATATCCAATATATGCTAGAGCCCGTGCATTTAGTTGGCTGATATGCTCAGGAGGCGGTGCAAATAAGTACACCAGTGAGGTAGGTACTAGGTAGGTAGATAGCGCGGCGTATATCGCATGCTTGTACCTCCTGTATTTCTCTCAGCCAACCCTGGAGCTTGCCTGAATAGAATAGAATTCCTCAGATATCGATGTAGCCATGACTTTGGCCGCATTTGGTTTGAGACCAACATCGTAACTCTAAGTGTTCGGTTACATTTGTTCCTGATGAGCCGATGGACCCGGGACATAATTTCCGGATCTCGAGACACCTACGCCTGTGTTACTCATGTATTTCCAATCCATCTCCAATCCATGCCCAGACTTGCTCAGATGTCCCCATTTGTGTGCAACCCCTGGGCCGTGACCAACGCAACTACGGATTCCGCAACGCTACGTACCGGTACCCCGTCCAAGGACCAGCCGAGAGCGGGTCGAGGTAAACCACTCTCTGATCCTCTCGGACGGCACGGAGTAGAGGAACAGTCCCAGCAGAGCGACTAGATAGCCAAACATCTGCAGCCCCGCGATCGGAGTGCCCCAGATGAGCACACCCACCGCCACCAGGAGGATGCTCTTGAAGATGCCCGACAACGCCAGCACAAGGCTGTTCGTCTTGCCGATCTGTTTCGTAGGCGTTTGCAGTTGCATCAACAAGTCAGCACGTGTTCCATCCCGCTGGCCCGCTACTG